>JASDQU010307948.1:76558-96461 GCA_032191745.1 Picea mariana
CTCCCTCTCTATCACCCACTATGCCCTCCTTTGTCTCCTTCCCTATCACTCCCTCTCTCTACCCCCTCTCTATGTCTCCCTCTTCCTCACTCTCACACACTCTCCATGTCTTCCTCTCTCCCCCTCTCACACTCTCTATCTTCTGCTCTCTCCAACTCCCCTCTCTGTCTTCCTCTCTCTTCCTCTCACACTCTCATACACGTCTCTACCCCCCTCTATGTATTCATCTCTCTTTCTCTCAAAATATCACACACTATACCAATTTTGGTACATTGCAAGGACATAAATAGCTCTTACCTAGATATGTCAAGACCTATACATAGAAAAAAATAGACATGGCAAGGCATGGTAATACCTATACCTAGACCATGACCTAGACCATAGACCATGACCTAGATCATAGACCATGACCTATACCATGAACTAGATCTATACGATGACCATGACCTAGACCATGACATAGACCTAGATTTATACATAGACCATCACCTAGACCATGGCATAGACCTAGATCTATAGCTATACCATGACCTAGAGCTATACCATTACCATGACCTAGACCTCTACCATGACCTATAGCTTGAACTAGACCATGACCTAGACCCTCCTAGTTCCATCTAAGCCTAGGCATAACCTATACTCGAACCTTAACCCCCTCCACACCCAATACCTAAGTTCACTATGCCTGTACCTCTTGTTTAAGGACCCACAACCCTTGCACCTCCATCTTGGTGCTCTAACCATTGTTCTTCACTTCAAAACACTTTCAATATTAAGACCTTAGGTCCTATTTGTCCCCAAACCCCTATACATATTTATTAATAAATTTTTTTGGTCTACAATAAATTATATATCCATTGCATCAAGAGCACGCATGTGCTTTTGTAACTTGAAATCCTTGAGGTTAAGTGTGCTTGGCGCTCATCCCTACCCAGCAGAACTCATGCGCACTTTTGTGTGCACACGTTCTAAGAATGTTCGCTCGTTCCTACTATGTAGTTTTATGTGACAATCACACTCCTCAAATCAATTCATCTGTTTACTCAAACATACCGACATATACACGCAAAAATAGCAAGAACATATAGGTTTTTTCTATTTTTGTTTAATTCATAGACAATTTTGTGCTATTGGAAAACAATTGTGAGAAGAATTGGAAGACAAATTTGTCCAATTGAAATTGGAATTGTTAGTTGTGTCTTCTTTTGTAATACCAAGACAAATTTGTCCAATTGAAACTGTTAGTTGTGTCTTCTTGTGTAATACCAAGACAATTTTTTCCAATTGAAATTGGAATTGTTAGTTTTGTCTTGTGTAATACCAAGACAAAATTTTCCAATTGGAATTGGAATTGTTAGTTGTGTCTTCCTATGTAATACCAAGGTAAATTTGTTGTGGTGTGCTTGGAAGACAATTTTTCTCTTTAAACATGGGGAACCTATGGAATCGAGGTAGAAATTCCTTGAGGAAAGAAAAACCCATTGAAAATGTAAATAAAGAAAGAGAAAAGGCAAGATTGTGTATGTCAAAATGAAAGCTTTCAGAAGAGGGCAATCCAATTTCTAGTAGAATAGATGTTTTTGTTGTTTATCCTCCATCACCACAAGAAAAACGCAGGATTTTAGTAGAGACTAATCAATTTCAGAGTTCTATTGTACCTCCAATCACTATCTCATCAAGACAAGTTGTTCTGGATGACAAGATGGTGAAGGATTTGCTTGGAGCTGATTATAAAATGGATGAAATTATAGAGGAAACTGGTGCACAACCTTGTAGTGAAGAAGTTCCTATGGTGTAACCTCTTTTTGGACAGTCATATGTTCCAGAAAATAGTCATTGTCATGTCCACTTTCCTCCCATAATTGATTTGTCAATGATTTAAGGGGCAAGAACTACAACATTCTTAACTCCACAATAGAGAGGTCAAAAGTGCAAGAATCTGGGTTCATCGTCCCTACCTAGATTGATCAGTGTTCGTTGAAGAACTCATAAATACATTCAAGTGGATGAAAGTGATATAGAATCACTTGAAGTTAAGTTACCTAACCAGACTATTTTTTATCATTCTTATAAAATCATTAAAGAATATTTTGAACCAAAATCTAATGTTGCTAAATGTCAATTATTTTTGGCTTTATTAAAATATAGAAGTTTGACTGTTGTAAGGATAATTTTAGGCATTAAAACACTCAAAATTTTAGAAACAGGGCATCATATTGTTAGATATCTTGTGGATTCTTTTCAAAACATTGGTAATAAATCTCGTTATAATTTTCAAACTAGATAATTGTCAATTGGATCCATGGTTTCAAAAATGAGCAAGTTCAAACCACAAGATGGTTTTAATATGATCAATATGATTTAGGATAAGAAATTATAGGTAATTTGAATTTATATGTCAAGAAGGAGAGGGATCAATGGATTTTTATAAGATAGAAGATCCATCTTAACTTTGGATCTATCATGCACCGAGATGGATCAAATCCCTTCAGTTGCAAACATTTCCTCAAGTTTTGGGCTCTAAAAAGAGGTTTGTACCTCAAGGGATTTGATCCCTCTCGATTCATAATAGATCTAGATTTAAGATGGATCTACCGTAGTTCTTTACCTTTCTTAAGGTATTATAGATCAAACTCAATCTCAATGAATAAATTTGATCCGGATTTTATGAGCAGAACAAAATGAATACAAATTATTAACAGATGCTTAACACAGAATAACAGAGATACAATAAAACTAACTTTATATTCAACAAGGAAATAGGCTGAAACTGTAAAATACAGTGGAAAACAAGCTTGTTGGAATGGTGGTGGATTATCTCTGAGAAGAGATGTGACGTCTGCGCTCATTTGCAAGAAGATGGTTACAATGAGGCTTTGAAGGCCTTTTACAATAAACAGGAATGTGGGCCCCATTTGGGTAAGTTAGTACATCAACTTCCCTGGGTCGTAACTGTTAGCACTAGGAGTCACCTTCAGATTGCATGGAAGGCAAGCCCAGTACCCATCAAGTTATATGTGAATGAAAGAGTGTTTTAAAGGGTCAAATGGAAAAGGACTCAAATGGTAATGTTCTAACTCAAACAACAGGGCTAGCATGCACCAACAATTAACGTCTTGGATAACTTCTATCAGTAGTTCAGGAGTAAGTATGAACAGAGGGAAAACTTGAGTGAGAGGAGTGTAGGGACTATTGCAAACATCAGGTCTACAAAAGTCTAAGGAAGAAAGTTTATAATCACAAGATCTTCTTGAAATCAAAAACTAAGGAAGCTAAATAAACATCATGATAATATAATGATCAACCATCCACCATAACATCACCACAATAATTCATGTGAATCTTTCAAAGCATGAACATTTAGCAATAGAAGCAAATAGCCTTGAAAGGAAGTTGATTTCTATTAGCCAAAACATAAGTCCAGTACATCACTAGATCATAGTTACTTCATCAAAATATTACAAAATAAAGGGAGCCTTCCTCAACCATCCCACCTGCTAAAGCAATTGATCTATCTATATATAACAAGAAAGGGAGGCAATAGTTGGAGGTACGAGCTGGCCTATTTCCCTTGAAAATCTCTAAACATTTATTTGTTCTAACAACTATAATAATAGCCTATGCTATAAAACAGAGAAATTTTGGTGACTAATCCAATCATGCTTTAACTGCTTTGATCCTCTTTTGTTTCTGAGCATCTATTTTTCCATGTGTCCCTTTGGAGCCTGCAGTTGTCTTCAAAATGCCAGTTGCTACTTCTGTAACTTTATCCATCATCAACTTATCGAAAAAGTTGTTGGCCTAATTCTCCTAGATTACTGGTGTTTGTTGGAAATTTCCTTGGGTAGCAACTATGGGTAGCGCACCATAAAATGGAATAAGGAGAGAAGGTAGTGCCATGGTGCTACATATATGCACCAACATTGGTCCTATGTTGAAATATTGGATAGAGCCCCTGTGTTGTGCCTGTGTGTAAACCTTCTCCCTACCAAATATTACGTAGCGCCTGTGGGTAGCGTCACCTATGCTACATCTCTTACAGGTTTGGGTATCATTTCCAAAATGAAACGCCTTTCAATCTTCAATATGTACAAATCAGTGTGTGTCCTTTCATGATGAAAGAACCATTTTACTTAGGTGCCTTGAACATACCATAGGTAATGCTCAGAGGTCTTATCTCTCTTCTCCAAAGGTCCTTTAGCACCTTTCCCCTTCTTATTTTGTACAAGGGTTTCTAATTTCTCCTCTACGGGATTTTCAATATTTTTCCCCTTCTTCCTTTGAATAGGGATCTCTGGTAAGGAATGTTCTCTATAATCCTCCTTAGAAATTGATGACCTTTTGAAAGGTCTTTTACCTTTTATTTCGACTGCTGGAGGAGAAGGGGAAAACATAAGCGTCTTCTCTCTCTTAGATGTAACTTTGGTAGAAGGAGGCACCTCTTCTAACCTTGGTGGAGGAGGTGGTGAAAAATATCTGTGTGGAGAAGGACAGACTTCCTCCTCAACTTCAATGACCTGCTTGTTTAATTCTAACACTTGAACAAGGGTTCTACCCTTTCTCTTCCTACTAGTCCCTACTTTGGTAGCATTGGTAGGTGACAAAGAACTTGTCCTCTGTGATTGAGGAGTGGGTGCAAGATCCAACTTAAAATGAGAGGTAACCACAAAATGATCCCATGAAATATCTTTCTTTCCCAATTCCTCAGATACTAGCATTCTTATTAATCCAAAGTGGAAAAGGCTAGAATACACATCTTTAGATTTGGCATGTATCCTGTCTAACATCTTACCTATACTCCTCAACAAGTAAGAAGGAATATTCATCTCAACCTTACCAGTAAAAAGTAGCAAAAATATTATATGGTATTGGTATAATGTGTTGAATCTCCCTTCACAAGTAAAATATCTCTGTATGATCTTCAGTAGTCTATCGAATTGTTCAATCAATTGGCTCCTTGGCATACTTTTGGACAGGTCACTAGCTTGATATTCAGGTTTAAAGAGATATTTTTCATAAGCTGTATTCAAATCCATGGCTTTGAACCACCTTTCACCTATAATGGGGATCCCTGTTGCAGCTGTGATGGAGGCTTCAGTCACTTCAAACTCCAAATCCCCAACCTTAGTTTTCTTACCATCAAATTGCAATGCAAACTATCTTGCTACCTCTGGATGGCCTCTCTGCATGTTCTGACAGAAGAAGAGGCACACTACTCTTTGAAATGTCTCTCTTTCCATGGGTTCTGTGTTAAAAATAAGAATGTCCATTGGTTTTGTCCTAACTATCTTGCCTCCTTTATGTGCCTTCTTCGATTTAGGGGTCTCCATGACTCAGACTGAGGGCTCTGTAATGGTTTTGTAATGCTCAGGAGACTTTGAATGGGGTTTCAAATATGCAAGTCTGACCCTATGCAACTGACAAAAACATTTAATTTCGAGATGAAAGGAGGCAGGGGAAGCAGCAAGAGGTTAAGCAGCGCCTCTGGGTAGCACAACATATACGTAGAGGATAGACTAGTCTAAATCTTGCAACTTCAAGGGCTAAGACAGACAACAGAAATCTGACTCATATACAAGCCATGAGGTTTACAGGTCTGAAAAAGAGAGGAGATGAGGCTATCATACAAGGATGAATCTTTTACCATTGTGCAAACTTTAGCAAAACGAAAACCTGAGCACAAATTTCCTGTGAAGATTAATACACAAAGGAGTTAAGAATGGGTACTTGAGTAGTAGACACCTGTTGATATCTTCAATGCAATCCTAGGATGAAAATGAGGAAAATTTGGCCCTGGAATCTCGCATAGTAGTAACATTTGGTTGACATGTGGTCCCTTGATTAGAGCTGGTGAATTCACGCAGCGCAGCATTGTTCTGTTTTCAAAATTAGAAACCATTATCTAGGAACATAAATGAAAGATATTTTGAAGGCTCTTGAACCGACTTCTGGCACTGAAAACAAGGGATATGGTATCGGTCATGGCAATCATGACTTGGGGTGGTGGTATGATAAACATGACGGGCACTACGGAACTTCCCAATGAGTAGGCAGTGCTTCCAATTCAAAACTATGATTAGATAGGTAAGCGAGGACAATGAGGCATGCTTGTGAGGTCATGAGTGAGGAGAGAGGTGTGTCACATCATATTGATCATGGGAGGTATCGACCTAGGGGAAAATCATGAAAGGGACCAAAAAGAATAAACCATGAGCTAAAAGGGTTCAAGGATCAAAAATCAAATTTAGGATCAAAACATGAGCTATGACTCAAAAAGTTTAGTCATCCAAGGGGTCCTATCAAACATAACTTTAAAGGGATGAAAAAACTACTTTTTTATTTTTAAAAAAAGTAAAATCTAAGGCTTTAAAAAAAATAAAAACAAACTAAAAGACCCAAGGCAATTTAGTGTGATAACATTGGCTCCACAGGGGATGACATGCCCCTTTCGGCCTGCCAAGAATGAGTAGATTCAGTGCCTTATCCTAGGGCTATGGGGTCAGTTATTGAAACAAAAATTTAAAAAAAAAAATGATATTTACAATGACATGAACAGCCATTCAAGGTTCAAGCAAAGTACGTTTTCAGAAAATGCCCATTGACAGGTCCACCAAAAATCTCTTCATCCTCCATATTTTGTAGCTTGAAAGTATTATTAGAGAATACCTCAGATATTTTGAAAGGAATGACCCATAAAGCTTCAAATTTACTGTGCTTTCCTTTATATTGTCTCGATGCATCCCACTTGAGCACCAGATCACCCAGTTGAAAATCCTCTTTGTTCACCTTCTTGTCGAATGACTGCTTGATCTTCAGTTGATGATCATATGCCTTATCTACAAGTTGTTCCTGAGTATTTTGTACTTCAACCAACTATTGAATCCTCCTTATCATATGATATGACTCCCCTTGATAATCCTAGAGGAATTTCACCACAGGTAATGCAAGTTGAGAAGGAAAAAATGCCTCAACTCCATATACCAACTGGAAAGGGGAAAGTCCCAAGGATCTTTTCACTGTCACTTTGTCATCCCATAGAGAAAATTTGAGTTTCGAATCCAATGCCTTTTTTTTATCCTCTAACATCTTTTTAATAATCTTTAGAGGATTCTGCAAGCTTGTTTCCTTGCGGATAGTAAGGGGTGGACTGAATCAAAGTGATCCCAAACTGTTCACAGAAATGAATTAATGGTTCAGCCTTGAATGATGCAGCATTATCGGTGACGATTATGTAAGGACACCCAAACCTTGCTATGATGTCTTCCAGGAAACCAATGATCACTTTATGTGAAGCATTCCTTGTGGGAATAGCTTCGATCTATTTAGTAAAGTAATCTGTAGCACAAACATCCGTGAAAAAACTAGGCCAGAAGTTCCCAGCTCTGAGGATCTTGTATGTCGTGATTCTCCCATAATGATGCCCCCCACATAAACTGTCATGAAAATCAGACATAATCTTTTGGGCTTCTTGGGGATCTAGGCATCTCAAAATCACTCCTAATGGATCCTTCCAATACAAAATTTGATCAACAAAGCAGTACTTTATTGATTTGAATTTTAAGGACCTTGCCTTGCTTCTTTCCATACCACTTGGGGGCTGTAAATTTTGCATAAAAAATATAATGTCTTTGTACCAGCTGCAATCTTCCAATGTGGAAATGACTTGAGGGCCTTTATCATTCATCTTAGCCTGCTTATTTTTTGAACATGAGTGAATGAAATTCAACCCCAGTGCTGAGCAATTTGATTCAACCAAGAGCTTAGCCAAACCCTGGCCTTTAACCAATTTTGTGGGCCTAATCTCCAAATCAAATTCAAGTAGTTTAGAAATCCACTTGTTGCGTTTTCCATCAATATCAAGTTCAATAAGAATTTCTTTTACAGTATCTGATGGAACATAAAAAGTAACTCTTGAATGAAGCACATAAACTCTGAAAGACTTAGATCTTTAACCAGTCCATAGGATTTCTTGTCCATAATGTCATACTTTAGTTATTCATCTCTCAATGCCCTACTGAAAAAGGCAATGGGCTGCTCTAAGCCTTCAACATTCTTCTGCAATAAGACTGTTGCTATTGTATCAAAGGAGGCAAAAGAAAAAATAAGAAATTCCTAGGAATAGTCGGGGCTAACAAGAACCAGGGCTTATGTCAAGGCTTTCTTTATTTGATCAAAAGAATCATGGGCCTCAATAGTCCATTTAATTTCACTATCCTTCCATATCATGGTTGTGATGTACTTAACTAACTCGGAAAAATTTGACACAAATCTTCTCAAAAAGTTGATTTTTCTCAGAAAAGATTGTACCTCTTTTTTAGATCTAGGGAGTGACAAAGTTTGTATAGCCTCAACACTGCTGGAATCAATCCTTACTCCTTCAGCTGACACGATATGCCCCAATAATTTTCCTTCTTTCATGGCGAACAATGATTTTTTCGGATTCAAAGAGAGGCCAAATTTTCTACATTTCAAGAAAACCTTTCTTAAATGATCACAGTGTTCCTTATCAGACTGAGAATACACAGTTATGTCGTCCAAATAGATAACAACAAACTTATCCTTCTCTCCAATAAATGTTATGTTCATAGCTCGCTGAAAAGTTGTCGCTGTGTTCATCAAACCAAAGGGCATCTTGGCGTACATAAATGTCCCCGGGGAGTGGTGAAGGTCGTCTTCTCCCTATCTTCTGGAAAAACAGATACCTGATTGTATCCAGAAAATCCATCAACCATAGACATCCTGGCTGCTCCTATCACCTTCTGTAATATGTGCTCCATCTTGGGTAAAGGATAATTATCCTTTTTTGAGATTCTGTTCAAATTTCAGAAATCGACACAAAGTATGATTTCCCCATTCTTTTTTCTTACTGGGACCAAATTGGCTACCCATTCAAAATACCTCAATGAAATGATAATTTTTGCATCTAAAAGCTTCTTAACTTCTTTCTCCATGACAGGAAGCAACATAGGATTGATTTGACTCAACTTTTTCCTGAAAGGTTTGGTGTTTTCTTTTAATGGGATCTTGTGCTCTATTATGCTTGTGTCATAAGTTCTGAGATCTTCATAAGTCCAAGCAAATACATCAACAAATTATTTCAACAACTTAGTGTATTCTGCCCTCTGTTTTTCTGATAGGATGATTGGCAGTTTGACGTATTTTGGATCCTTTTCAGTGCCCACATTGCACTCAGTGATATCAGCATCGTCAGTGGATACCTTCCCTTTCAATGCCACATCATTCCCATCAAATAATATTTCCAAAGGAACTAGTCCCTTTGGTATATGATTGCTAGGAAGTTGCACAATATGATGATTATCAATTTTATTGAGGAAAACATTAGCATGAGGAGTGATTTCTAGATCATGATCCTGATCAATGTGCAATGCAGAAAATTCATCAACAGTCTCATGAAAAATTTTAAGTTCTAAATCATCTTCGAACACCTTCCAATATTTCACATTGTCTGGTATAGAAGGCCTGTATTTGACTTCTACATCATACTTGATTTTTGGTGGTATGGGAATTCTGAAGTTGTTTGCTGATACAGCCAAAGAATCAGCCACAATATTCTCTTATCTAGGAATGAATGATATATTAAAAGTAGAGAAAAAACTGTCCACTAAATCCCATACTTCATTTATGTAAGATCTAAGCCTAGGATTCTTTGTTTGATAAATATTTTTAATCCAATGTACTATCAATTCAGCATCCCCAAATAATGAAAGCTCCTATATCCCCATGTCTTTTGCTACCCTCAAACCCAAGACAAGAGCCTCATACTCTGCCACATTATTAGTAGTCTCAAATTCTAGTTTATATGACAAAGATATAGTTTCTTGAGTTGGTGAGACAAATATCACCCCAGCACCAGCACCTTCCTTGGAAGAGGCTCCATCAAAGAACATCTTCCAGACAGAAGTAGTTAGAGGAGGCTCTTCAGAAAAGTTGACTTTTTTCTGATTTCTAAAGGGATCCTTGGGGCATTGGTGAGCTACAAAATACTAGATCCTAGATCTGTATCAAAAGAAAAAACAGGGTGATTGGTGGGGTTTTCTTCATCACTAATGATGTAAGCCAATGGAGCTTCCCTGTAAAGTCTTCTATGCTCTCCCCCAAAAATAGGAATAGTAGCATAAGAGAGATCCATCTACAAGATTCCCCCAAGTCTTTTTATCCAGGATCTTGACAAGAGCATACCAAACTTGGGGGGAACATCAGCAACTACGATATCCATAAATATATTGTTCATGGGCAGCTGAAATAAGGTCACCACCATATCCTTAATGACTCCAAGACATTTGGCTTTTCTGGAGTCAAAAGAATATAAGTCATGATAGGTCTTCTTGACTTATAACCCAAGTTCATCCATAACAGACTTTGGCATAAGATTGTGGGATGCCCCTGAATCCATGAGACAATTGTGTAGCACCTTATCATGTATATCCAGTGAAGTATAGAATGGTGGGGATGAGTCATCTCTGTCTTCTATCAAAGGACCTAAAATCACTGTTGTCTTTTCATCTTGTAGATTTATGGAATCAGTGGCACTTGGAGATGATTCTGGCTGTAACATTTTGGATAAATATTTTTTTAAATCCTCATTTTTTATCAATTCCAAAAAAGGTACATTGATCTTTATTTTCTAGATCTCACTCTCAAAACTGAAGGAAGGGGAAGGCTTCAAGAACTCTTTGATTTCGGGTTGAGGATATTTGATCATAACTTGTGGCTTTTGAGTTTTTTTCCTTGTTGCTCACTGTCACAACCTTGACAGAATCTTCTTTCTGAATAGGTTGATTAGGGCCATCAGTTTTTTCTAAATTCTTCTTAGATCTCAGATTATATCTACTAGGATTTTCCTTTACTTTCTCTCCCTTGCTTAACTCATTAATTTGAATATCCATTAAATATTGCTCATAAGAGGATTGAGTCAAGTGTGGGGATGGGGAAGTATCACCTAAACAGTGAATCTCAGGATCAGCTTCAACCTCCTCTTCTTCTTCATCTTCCACTAAATTATTTTGCAAAGGAGCTTGTACCCTTTGATCATCTCTCTCTTTGTTTCTAGGATCCCTAGGAAAGATTTGGGGAGAATTATTTGGTCTCCTGTAGTTACCTCTGTTATCATTGTTTTGAGAATTTATATTTGTATGTTTCCCTTCTTATTTTAATTTCTCAATTTCAGTGGAGAGAGATTTTACTAATTTTGTCAGCTCATCTACTTGAGAATGGACAAGATAGGAATCATAAGTTGAAGCTTCGGCTTTGTTTTTTCTCCTATCCCTATCAGATTTTCCCCTGAGTTTATCTAATGCCACTATGTTGGATTCTACCTCTAAGGCGGCATCTTGCATATGAACCACAAAGAAGGTGACCTTCTTTCTCTCAAAAGGAGGTAGAATTCGGAATCAAAAGCACTAGCATAAGTGATTTTTTCTAGGGTTTCAGTGGGTTTGATCTCATCAAGGATCTTCTTGTACATTTTGTTAAATATTTTAGAAAATTCAGAGACAGACTCTCCTTCTTTCCTTTTCAAAGATCCAAATTCGGTAGGTAGTACAAAAAGTATTTTCTGTCACCCCAATGCCTCAAGAAGGCTTCATCCAATGCCTCAATACCTGGAATGGATCCAGGGGCCAGACCCCTAAACCACTTCCTAGCCTCACCAAATAGGCTTTGGACAAAAAACCTCATCCAAACATCTTCATTTTCAATATTTTGGTT
Organism: Picea mariana; assembly: GCA_032191745.1. Lineage (NCBI taxonomy): Eukaryota > Viridiplantae > Streptophyta > Pinopsida > Pinales > Pinaceae > Picea > Picea mariana. The sequence goes on from JASDQU010307948.1 coordinate 88,286, forward strand.
ATCTGCATAGCTGTAGAAAGGAGCAAGATGTTCCTCAGTTGTCACATATTCTTCTCTTGTAAACTTAGGCATGTATTTCAAATAATCTCTAGGGGGAAGAGCATTCAGTGGCTGACGTAAAAGTAGAGGAGCATATCTTGCAGCCACTATGGCATCCATCCTATTAGTAGGGGGGTTAACCACTGCCATTTGATTTTGGATTCTTGGTGAACAAGAAGGAGAAGGAGACTTGACTGTATGTATAGTAGGAGAGGAAGGAACGGATGAAGGGGGGGTTTCAGTTTTCACAATAGGAGGCTAAGTTTTTGAAGAGGATGGTAAGGTCTAGGAGGGAGATGAAGTTCCTACTTCTTTGGCAGAAAAAATGTTAACATAAAGAGGTGTAGCAAAACCTAAAGTAGGGAAATCTTCAAAACTATCAAGACTGAAACACTTCTCAATATCAAGGGAAGAAAATATATCAATTTTTTCCTCTTTCAATTCAGTCTCAAAGGAAGAGTATTCAACAGGAAACTCTTCAAAATCAATCTTTTTAGATACTTTAGCATAAGATAAAGGAAGATTACTTGATAAAATAGTTGGAGTATCAAGAGTAGAATCAGGCAACTGACCAGAAGCACTTGTAGTAGCGGCAAAAAAAAAAATTGGGAAGCTTTTCCCTTCTTGATTATCTTCTCTGGGTCATCCTCAGGTGGTACCAAAGGTAGTTGTGGATTCGATCTTGTATGTCTACCTTTAGGTTCCAGAGCTAAAACAATGGAGTCTCTAGGTGCATTCTGCAATCTTCAAAATAGTGAGTTCTAATGCACCTTTAGAACTAGAATACTGTGTCGTTTTAATCCCAGGGAAAAGTCTTCAAATCGTCCTCGGCAATAGTGCCAAGAATGTTAGCACTAGGAATCACCTTCAGATGGCATGGAAGGCAATCCTAGTACCCATCAAGTTATATGTGAATGAAAGAGTGTTTTAAAGGGTCAAATGGAAAAGGACTCAAATGGTAATGTTCTAACTCAGACAATAGGGCTAGCATGCACCAGAAATTAAGGTCTTGGCTAAATTCTATCAGTAGTTCAGGAGTAATTATGAACAGAGGGAAAACTTGAGTGAGAGGAGTGTAGGGACTGTTGCAAACATCAGGTCTACAAAAGTATAAGGAAGAAAGTTTATAATCACAAGATCTTCTCGACATCAGAAACTAAGGAAGCTAAAAAAACATCATGATAATATAATGATCAACCATCCACCATAACATCACCACAATAATTCATGTGAATATTTCAAAGCATGAACATTTAGCAACAAAAGCAAATAGATTGGAAAGGAAGTTGATTTCTATTAGCCAAAAAGTCTTAAGTCCAGTACATCACTAGATCATAGTTACTTCATCAAAATATTACAAAATAAAGGGAGCCTTGCTCAACCATCCCACTTGCTAAAGCAATTGATTTATATATATATATAACAAGAAAGGGAGGCAACAGATGAAGGTACAAGATGGCCTATTTCCCTTGAAAATCTCTAAACATTTATTTTTTCTAACAACTAGAATAACATCCTATGTTATAAACTAGGGAAATGTTGGTGACTAATACAATCATGCTTCTAACTGCTTTGATCCTCTTTTGTTTCTCAGCTCTTGTTTTGCCATGTGTCCCTTTGGATCCTGTAGTTGTCTTCAAAATGCTAGCTGCTACTTCTGTAACTTTCTCCATCATCAACTTATCCAAAAATTTGTTGGCGTAGTCCTCCTAGATTCCTGGTGTTTGCTGGAAATTTCCTTGGGTAGCAACTTTGGGTAGCGCACCGTAAAACAGAATAAGGAGAGAAGGTAGCACATGTAGGTAGCACCACGATGTTGCATATATACACCAACATTGGTCCTCTGTTGAAATATTGGATAGCACCTGTAGGTAGCGCCCCAGTTTTGTGCCTGTGTGTAAACCTGCTCCCTGCCAAATATTACATAGTGTTTGTGGGTAGTGTCACTTATGTTTCATCTCTTACAGGTTTGGGTAGCATTGCAAAAATGCAACACCTTTCAATGTTGAATATGTACAGAGCAGTGTGTGTCCTTTCATGATGACAGAACCATTTTACTTAGGTGCCTTGACCATACCATAGGTAATGCTCAGAGGTCTTATCTCTCTTCTCCTAAGGTCCTTTAGCACCTTTCCCCTTCTTCTTTTGTACAAGGGTTTCTAATTTCTCCTCTATAGGCTTTTCAATATTTTTCCCCTTCTTCCTTTGAATAGGGATCTCTGGTAAGGACTGCTCTCTATAATTCTCCTTAGGAATTGATGACCTTGTGAAAGGTCTTTTACCTTTGATTTCAACTGCTGGAGGAGAAGGGGAAAACAAAAGCTTCTTCCCTCTCTTAGATGTAACTTTGGTAGAAGGAGGCACCTCTTCTAACCTTGGTGGAGGAGGTGGTGAAGAATCTTTGTGTGGCGAAGGACAGAATTCCTCCTCAGCTTCAATGACCTACTTGTTTACTTCTGACACTTGAACAAGGGCTCTACCCTTTCTCTTCCTACTAGTCCCTTCTTTGGTATCACTGGTAGGTGACAAAGAACTTGCCCTCTATGATTGAGGAGTGGGTTCTAGATCCAACTTAAAATGAGAGGTAACCACAAAATTCTCCCATGAAATATCTTTCTTGCCAAATTCCTCAGATACTAGCATTCTGATTAATCCAGAGTGGAAAAGGCTAGAATCCACATCTTTAGATTTGGCATGTATCATGTCTGGCATATTACCTATACTCCTCAACAATTAATAAAGAATATTCATCTCAACCTTACCAGTAAAATGTAGCAACAATCTTATATGGTACTGGTATAATGTGTTGAATATCCCTTCACAAGTAAAATATCTCTGTATGATCTTCAGTAGTCTGTCAAATTGTTCAATCAATTGGCTCCTTGGCATACTTTTGGACAGGTCACTGGCTTGATATTCAGGTTTGAAGAGATATTTTGCATAATCTAAACTCAAATCCATGGCTTTGAACCACCTTTCACCTGTAATGGGGATCCCTATTGCGGTTGAGATGGAGGCTTCAGTCACTTCAAACTCCAAATCCCCAACCTTAGTTTTCTTACCATCAAACTGCAATGCAAACTGTCTTGCTATCTCTGGATGGCCTCTCTGCATGTTCTGACAGAAGAAGAGGCACCCTACTCTTTGAAAGGCCTCTCTTGCCATGGGTTCTGTGTTAAAAATAAGCATGTCCACTAGTTCTGTCCTAACTATCTTGCCTCCTTTATGTGCCTTCTTCGATTTAGGGGTCTCCATGACTCAGATTGAGGGATCTATAACGGTTTGGTAATGCTCAGGAGAATTTGAATGGGGTTTCAAATATGCAAGGTTGACCCTATGCAACTGAGAAAAATGTTTAATTTCGAGATGAAAGGAGGCAAGGGAAGCAGCAAGAGGTTAAGAAGCGCCTCTGGCTAGAGCAACGCATACACAGAGGATAGACTAGTCTAAAGCTTGCAACTTCAAGGGCTAAGACAAACAACAAAAATCTGACTCATAAATGGGCCATGAGGTTTACAGGTCTGAAAAAGAGAGGAGATGAGGCTATCATACAAGAATGAATCTTTTACCATTGTGCAAACTTTAGCAAAACAAAAACCCGAGCACAAATTTCCTGTGAAGATTAATACACAGAGGAGGTAATAGTGGGTACCTACGTAGTAGACACCTGTTGATCTCTTCAACACAATCTTAGGATGAAAATGAGAAAACTTCGGCCCTGGAATCTCGCACAGTAGTAAGATTTGGTTGACATGCGGTCGCTTGATCAGAGCTGGTGAATTCACACAGCGCAACATTGTTATGTTTTCAAAATTAGAAACCATTATCTAGGAACATAAATGCAAGATATTTTGAAGGCTCTTGAACCGAATTATGGTGCTGAAAACAAGGGATATGGTATCATTCGTGGCAATCATGACTTGGGGTGGAAGTATGATAAACGTGATGGGCGCTACGGAACTGCCTGATGAGTAGGCAGCGCTTCCAATTCAAAACTATGATTAGATAGGTAAGCGAGGGCAATGAGGCATTCTTGTGAGGTCATGAGTGAGGAGAAAGGTGTGTCAATCAGCTTGATCATGGGAGGTATCGACCTAGGGGAAAATCATGAAAGGGACCAAAAAGAATAAACCATGAGCTAAAAGGGTTCAAGGATCAAAAATTAAATTTAGGATCAAAACATGAGCTATGACTCAAAAAGTTTAGTCATCCAAGGGATCCTATCAAATATAACTTTAAAGGGATGAAAAAACTACTTTTTTATTTTTTTAAAAAGTAAAATCTAAGGCTTTAAAAAAAATAAAAACAAACTAAAAGACTAAGGCAATTTAGTGTGATAACAGTAACTTTTGCATACGATCTTTGTTTTAGGCGAACAATAGCCCGTTGGAAAGGTCTAACCGAGAAGAAAAAATTTAGACTAGTCTAGGTTAGTGCATATGTATGTCATGTGGGCCCCAAATACCAAAAAACATCATTTAGGGCCTCAAAATAGCCCCGAAAGTTTGGAACTTGAAAAACTGTCGAAAAACTGCAAAGGTGGAAAGTTGTATTTCGATTCAGAGGAATAGGTGGGTGGCCATTGATATCCACCTGGATCAATCCTCCCTCCTTAGGAAGAAATGGTCTCCATTGTATTGATTTCCCCCATCCGATGAGAAAATTTATGTTGAATTTGGCCCTGGGTGAGCCACTTGCCTTGGTGCAGGAGTTTCCATGCTTTAACAACTTGATAAAGTTGGATCCTTTGTTTTCGAGTGCCTTTGATCTGTGTGTCCACAATCTAATCACTGGATGTTTGTTGTATGCAGTCGAGGTTGAGCTCTGTTGGTGTCAGTTGTTCTGCTACTTCTGAGGTGTCCAATAATGGTGGGAAATAAGGTCAAAGGAGATCCACGTTGAACATTGGGTGCAGGCCAAGGAAAGGAGGAATGTTGAGCTCAAAATAATTATCCCCCACAGCCTTGGTGATGGTGTACGGCCCATAATGGAGTGGGTGAAGCTTCTGATGGGGTCTTGTAAGGTGTTTTTTCTACAAGTGCAAGCAAACTTTGTCACCCGCATGAAACTTATGTGGCACTCGATGTTGATCACGGCGCTACTTGTACCTATCATTGGACTTTTGTAGGATATCTTAAACTTGTTAGAGGATGTGTTGGATCTTCTCAATGAACTGGGTGGCTTTTTCAGCTTCAGTTGGAGCAGCAGATGAGTCGGTCGAGGTGACCGCAAGGGGAAGTGCAACATCTATGGGACCCAATGGTTGGAATCCCAACCCTGCCTGAAAGGGGTTGTGCTCGGTTGAGCTATGTAGAGCTCGGTTGTAGCTATGTTGGACATAGGGAAGAATCTCATCCCATGTGCAAGGGTGCTTGGAATTATACATGCGCAGGATATGCACAATCATTCGATTTACGTCCTCAGTTTGGCCATATGTCTAGGGGTGAAAGGTCATGGATTTGGTGAGCTTGGTGTCTAGTAGTGACCAGAGGCTCGACCAGAATGTGCTGAGAAATCAACTGTCCCAATCTAAGACAATGATTTTTTGGATTCCAAAATGTACCCAGACTCATTCAAAGAAGAGTTTGGCAGTGGCCTCTGTTGTGATGCTCTTCTTGCAAGCAACCAGAATCTCCATCTTAGAAAAGAGATCAACAAACAAAAAAACACGGTCATTTCCCTGCTTGGTGGATGGGAGGCTCGACATGCAGTCCATTGAGATAGATTCCCATGGCCTGTAAGGAGTAGGAAGAGGGGTGTACGGGCTCTGTTTCTTAGTGGTCGGTTTGGAAATAGCGTAGGTAGTGCAGGACCTGATATAATTGTTTACCTCATGTCGAAGTTTCGGCCAGTAGAAATATTTATGTAGCTTCATCACTGTCTTTTTGACATTGAAGTGTCCTGCCACACGACTGTAGTGGGCTTCCCAGATCAACTTCGCTCACTCGCTTGATGGAACGCAAATATGGCCCAGATGACACAACAACCCATCCTGAAGATGGAAATTATCGACAACTTCGTTTGCACCCAACATTTGGTAGGTGGTGGTGAAGTCTGGGTCTGTCTCATAGAGTTGGGGCCATCCATAGGTCTCATAGTCGTAAATGTTTAGCACGGTGGTGAGTGTCACGAATGGCGGTCCGCTGAGGCAATAAGTGACGCGGTTGGTGCTTCATGTTTTATACTTGATGTTGAGGTGGAATTGATGCAAGTATGTGGACCACTTTTGATGGTGGTCATTCTGTAATTTTCCTTCTGTCTGCATGAACTGCAATGACTTATGATCGGTGTGGATGATTGTCTTCTTCCCAAGAATGTAATGTCTCCAATGGCGGAAATATTGCACAATGGAGTACATTTTTTTGTCGTAGGTAGGGTACTTACAGACAGCACCTGATAGTGTTTCATTATGATAGGCCATGGGGTGGTCGTGCTGAGTGAGAACGGCGCACAAAGCAGGTCGTGCTGAGTGAGAATAGTGCACAAAGCATAGTTTGAAGCATCTATCTCGATCTCAAAGGACTGTTGCAGCTCTGGTAGTGAAAGTACTGAGATTGAGCACAAGTACTTCTTCAAATCATCGAACGGTTGTTGTTGGGACTGGCCCCATGCAAATTTTGCCTTACCACCACCACTGGTTATTTGGCTGAGGGCCCATGCAATATGGGAGAATCCCAATACGAACCTGAGGTAGAAATTGGCAAGGCCCACGAAGCTCTAAAGCTCAGTGAGTGTGGTTGGGGTTGTCAAGTCACGGATGACTTGGATATTGGTTGGATCCACATGTACGCCATGTTGATCAACGATGTATCCTAGGTAATGGACCATGTCCATGTTGAAGGAGCATTTTTCCAAGTTGACGTATATCTTGTGTTGTCATAGGGTGTGCAAAACTTGTTGAATATGATGCAAGTGTTCTGCCCAAGTCTTGTTGTAAATGAGAATGTCATCCAGATACACCACTACAAAAGTATTGGTGAATGGTTGTAGGATATCTTCCATCATCCTCATGAAAGTGGTTGGAGAATTTGTCAAACCAAAGGGCATGACCAACCATTCAAAAAGGCCTTCCTTTGAATTGAAGGCGGTCTTCCATACATTTGTCTTTTCTATCGGGACTTGGTGGTAGCCAGACTTCAGATCAATATTATTGAATTATTTGGCCCATGTGAATTGATCAAGGAGGTCGTCGATTCCAGGAATCGGGTATCGGTTTCTGATTGTGATTTTATTCAAAGGCCAATGATCAATACAGAGTCGCCAGGTTCCATCTTTCTTTTGTACCAGCACGATTGGGCTCCCACAAGGTGATGAGATGGGACGGATGTGCTCCTTGTGGAGCAGTTCTTGGATCTGTCACTTGATCTCCTCATTCTTTAACAGAGAGTAGTGATATACTGTCCCATTGGGCAGTGGTGCGCCAGGGGTCAGATCGATGGGGTGCTTGACCTGACAGTGTAGAGGTACCCTGGTAGGTGAGGAGAAGATATCTGAGTATTCTTTTGCAACCTTATATACTTTCTTATGATGTGTGGAGAAGTCGGCCAAAAATACCTTGGATGTGGTTGTGATATTTCACTCATTCTGAGAACAAATCACGAAGAAGACAAACTTTCACGTCTGAGAGATGACCTTCCTGCATTGCTTGGCTGAGATCAAGGAAATAATGCTAGGTGGGACTACCTCGGGTATCATGTACAATTTCCTATTCAAAGTAATAATAACACTACGAGGCCTAGACTCATATACAACATGAAGTTTCCATAAATAAGGTTGGCCCAAAATAACATCACAAACTACGAGAGGAGAAACATCACACAATACCTCGTCTTTGAAGGGCTTGATGTCGTACGACAGTCGAGACTGTTGGTTGATGCGGAGATCACTTCCTTGACAGAGCCATCCAATGGTGTAGGGTTGTGGGTGTGGTGTTGTCAAAAGGGCCAACCGCTTGATGACCTCCGCTGAGATGAGGTTCTTCTGGCTACTGCTATCAACGATTAAGTGCAGTGGGGTGTATTTTACCCACATTTGTGAATGGAAGAGGCGCTCTCTGTCTTCTGGCTCGTCTAGTTCACCGGGTTGGTTCTTGGTGGTAGCAACAGTGGCACTGGGTTCTGCATCAATGATCTGTCTT
>JASDQU010307948.1:111447-144871 GCA_032191745.1 Picea mariana
GGGGTTGGGATTCCAACCATTGGGTCCCATAGATGTTGCACTTCACCTTGCGGTTACCTCGACCAACTCCTCTCCTACTCCAACTAAGGCTGACAAAGCCACCCGATTCATTGAGAGGATCCAGCACATTCTCCAATAGGTTCAAGATATCTTATAGAAGTCTAATTAAAAGTACAAGCAGCACCATGATCAACATCGGGTTCCACATAAGTTTTAGGTGGGCGACAAAGTTTGCTTGCACTTGCAAAAAGAATTTCTTACAGGACCCCATCGAAAAATTCGCCCACTCCAATATGAGCCATACACCATCACCAAGGTTGTGGGGGATAACGCTTTTGTTCTCAACATTCCTCCTTTCCTTGGCCTGCACCCAGTGTTCAACATGGACCTCCTTCAACCTTATTTCCCACCATTATTGGACACCTCAGACATAGCAGAACAACTGACACCAACAAAGCTCAACCCTGACTACATAGAAGAGGCATCCAGTGATCAGATTGTGGACACATAGATCAATGACACTCGACAACAAAGGATCCATCTTTATCGAGTCATCAAAGCAGGGCAGCGCTTGCAGCAAGTCAAGTGGCTCACCCGGGGCCAAATTCATCAGAAATTTCCTCATTTGATGGGGGAACTCAACGTAATGGAGACCATTGCTTCGTAAGGATGGAGGAGTGATCCAGATGGATATCGGTGGCCACCCACCTTTCCCAGCTGGCTCAAAACAACTTTCTAGCAATTTTGATAATTTACTATTTTTAGCAATTTTTTGGGTACTAAACTTCCGGAGCCGTTTTGAGGCCCTAAACGACGTTTTTTGGGGTATGTTGCAGTTGCAAAATTTCATCATGAAATTTTGTACAATTGTTGTATTCCTCGGATAGATATTTCCAATGGGATATCATATGCCTAAAACAGAGATTGTATGCAAAAGTTACGACCCTGAGAAGTTGATGTACAGAGTTACCCAAACGGGGCCCACATGACTTTTGGTGCTTCATCTCCTAGGGTTAGGTTTTTGGATGTTTAGGGTTTTTGAAACTCCTGTTTATTGTAAAAGGACCTTGATAGCCTCATTGTAATCATCTTCTTGCAAATGAGCACAGTCGTCACATCTCTTCTCAGAGATAAGCCGCCACCATTCCAGCAAGCCTGTTTTCCACTGCATTTTACAATTTCCGCTTATTTACTTATTGAATAGAAAAGAAGTTTTACTGTATCTCTGTTATTCTGTGTTAAGCATTTGGTAATAATCTATAGTCATTTCGTTCTACTCATAAAATATGGATCACTGGGTTCGCAATAGTGAGGATAATTCTTCGGATCCAGTGTGGGATAAGCCAACCCTCTTTCTAGCCATCATCCACCCATGTGATCAATGCCAATGGAATTTATGCCAACATAAGTAATGTTGCTCGTTTGGGGTTGAACACATATTTTTTTGGCTTCTTGTAACTCATCTTCTTCATTTGCACGTATATCTCATTGTTTCTGGTCTTCTTGTAGCTCATCGTCCTCATTTGCAGCAATATCTCATTTCAATGGCCTCCTCTTTAAAAACCCATATGGATTTTGTCTATGTGATTTGAGATTGATCCCCTACACATTAGAATGTGTTATATTTTTTCTAGTTTGATTATGCTATTTATCAGGTGGTGCCCTAATTCGAAAATCGAAGCTTAGCAATTAAACACTATAACCTCAATTTAATCAAGACCTTTTTTTGACGGTACATGTGAGAATGAAAATGAAAAAGACTTAAAGAATTAAGAGCAATAACAGATAACACAAAGTAAGAAAAACCATCAACCAATTGTACACAAGAAGTTGATAACATAATTCGGCAAAATCTGCCTACGTCTCCGAGCCTTTTTCTTCAGTGAGGGAGGCTTTCTCTATTCAATATTAAATTCTTTACAGTCTACATTCAAATCACATCATATAGGGCTCTCTCTGACTAGCTATACTCTGCACTGCTCAACTACTCTGCACTGCTCAAGACTACTTGACCTTGACAAGTTCTTCCTCGAATTGCTTCAAGATTCTTTGTTGCTTCTCTCTTGTTTAAAACCTCACAATGGCTTCTTTTATATAGCCATGAGGTAGAGGGATCAAATCCCAACATCCCACTTTTCATGGCACTCAATTTGGCTCAATATCCACCAAGATATGGCTAAATAACAAAAATTGGTTAATAAAATCAATAAAAAATCATGAATAAACTTAATAATAAAGTAGAAAACCCACATTTGGGAAAAAATGTGGGATAGCCCTCTTTCTTCAGGACCTTGGTTTCATGTAGCGCCATGTGGCCGAGTGCTAGGACCTTATCCTCTGTCTGGTCTCCTGGTCTAGCACCTATGGTCGTGTGGATAACCCCCCGTCCAATCAAGGCTTATCCCAAATGTCGATGCCCAATCCAAACTTAAATACAATTTCAACCATTTTTATGAACAAGGAACACACATGCCTTGTTGGTTAGCGAATTGTTTCTAGTCAGTTACCTTACCTGGAGGTTGCGTGTTCAATTCCCCCAGAGGTGGAACAAACTTTTACCAAGTCGTCTTTGGCCAAATTCAGGGTGCCACGCGGTGCCCTCTGATTGAGCCACGTGTCACCTTGTGAATGGGCCATACTGTCCAGTCATAAACCCAATCACCTATAAGGTCAGCTGCCTAATCATACCTTCCACATCATCACTGTACCTACCATGTCATCACTGTACCATCCATGTGTCATGTTGTACGAATGCCATGTGTCATGTTCGTACACTACCACGTGTCCAATTTTTATTGGTCAAAATCAGCCCCTAAAAATGTCAAAAATGACTGTCACGTGGCACATCCTGGTGCTTTCACGTGTCCTGCTAATGTCATGCTGACATCATCTACCACATGTCCTACTGATGTACTACTGACGTCAGTAGTATGAACTGTTGACTTTGACTTTGACTTTTTGTGAGTTTGACCTGAACTTCAGATCGTGATATCAGAAGCATAATAAGTCTGTTTGAGCCCATTTAAGTTGCATTAGGTTTGTATGGATGAGGCCTACGTACATGTTTGTTTTGATGTCATTCTGAGAACATTGATTTTTAGGCCTTTTTGAGCCCCATCAAGCTCCTAGATCCAAATCTAGATCACGCCTTCCCACTAAATACCTTTTGGACCCCAAAAGGTTTATTACATCAATAGACCATATCCTTACATCAATTGACTAATGACAAACAACCTATAATTAACATTAAAGAGACTCAATAAGTGATTTCATAAACCAAATCACTTTTATTACATCAATCACAATGGTACTGACTCAATTTACATATAGGGCATAAAATCTTCCTAGTTCCAGCCGGATGAACCATCTCCTGCCAACGGATTTTTGCGGCCATTCCTCTACTTCTCTACAACATCCACCTGTTGTCCTCTTGCAGTGTCCTTCTGCTCCTCGACAATGTCCTTCTGTTCCTTTGCAGCATTCGTCTTTTGCTCGGGCCCTTCAGGCTTTGTTGAGCACCGCAACTCTAGATGCAACTTCCAACAACTACCTTCACGATGTATGCTCTTCTGACAATGTGCGAAATTGTTTCTTTCTCGAAGAAACTTGATGGAATCGTGCCCTGACTGAGTCAAATCCCCCTTGGATTTCTCTGGCTCCTACCCTGGCTGCACTAACTTTGCTCGCAGATTCTTTTTGACCTGCAATGTCGCATCATCGCATCTTTGCATACTTCTTGTTGCCATGATCTTTCTTCCATATAATTTTTGTTCCCAACAGTCTGCAACAAAATGGTTATTGCTTCTACAAAACATGCATGGAACCATTTTTCTGATAAGGTTCATGACTCTAGCATGCTCATCAGTAAAGGTGGGCGAAGGTGATTTATACATTTCAAGCTATTTACCTTTGTTTCGTGATTCACTGTTTGCATCATTTTTGACTCAAGCTGACTATTTTCCTTATCGAGTCCAAAAACATTCTGGTGTCAATTCTCGATGCCTCTCCCAATAGTGTTCAACATCATGTCCGAACTTCTGGTAGTGTGTGTAATGAATCACTAGACTTTCATCCTCAGAAGATTCTCCTACATATCCCAATCCTTTCTGGAGTGGAAGCTCATGCACTTCAATCAGCTCGGCTATGCCTCAGCCATATTTTCCAAGGCCTTTCCCCTTCTGGTATCTAAACTTCGATAGATTTCTCATACCAACTCCTTTGGTATGTTTCTCAAATGCTGCAATATTCAGATGGTTGGACTCCACTTCTTGATCAGCTACAGGTGAGGCTGGAGTGTAATCAATTCTTTCTACTGGTGATAAGAATGTGCCAATGGCCTCTCCTATCGACTGTTCCTCAACCAAAGTAGCAGGAGTATATGAATCCTCATCATTTGTGACAGGGCTCAGGCTTCTAGCTGAAGGACTTCCTCCAACTAGCCTCGCTTCCATTGTCAACATCAACGTTCGCATTCTTTTCGTGTCTTCCTTGAGAATCTGCATCAATTTTTGCAATTCAACATTCTCTCACTGAAGAGTTTGGTTGATCTCCTTGAGCTCCTGGAGTATGGATCTCTTCAACATTTTTCCCATATTCACAGTTCCTAGAAAAGTTAGTCTGCTCTGATACCACTTGATCTGAAAATCGAAGCTTAGCAATTACACACTATAACCTCAATATAATCAATACCTTTTTCTCACAGTGCATGTGAATATGAAAATGAAAAAGACTTAAAGATTTAAGAGCAATAGTATATAACACAAAGTAAGAAAAAACATCAACCAATTGTACACAAGAAGTTGATAACGAAGTTCGGCAAAATCCACCTACGTCTTCGAGCCTTTGTCTTCAGTGAGGGAGGCTTTCTCTATTCAATATTCAATGCTTTATAGTATGCATTAAAATCACATCATATAGGGCTTTGACTGGATAGCTATATTCTTCTCTATCTCAGAAACCTGATGCAACATACGACACTAAAAATGGAGTAGAAGAACTCTTGAAAACTGCCTCGAAAGCTCAGCTACTCTGCACTCCTCAACACTACCTGACCTTGGCAAGTTCTTCCTCGAATTGATTCAAGATTATTTGTTGCTTCTTGCTTGTTTAAAACCTCACAATGGATTATTTTATATAGCCATGAGGTAGAGGGATCAAATCCCAACATCCCACTTTTTGTGGTATTCAATTTGGCCCAATATCCACCAAGATATGGCCAAATAACCAAAATTGGTTAATAAAATCAATAAAAATTCATGTGGTCGAGTGCTAGGACCTTATCCTCTACCTAGCCCCCTGGTCTAGTGCCTATGGTCGTGTGGATACCCCCCCCTCTAATTAGGGCTTATCCCAAATTTCACGCCCAATCCAAACTTAAATACAATTCAGGTCATTTTTGTGAACAATGAACACACTTTCCTTGTTGGTTAGCAAATTGTTTCTATTCCATTTCCTTACTCGAAGGTCGCGGTTTCAATTCCCTCGAAGCCGGAACAAACTTTTACCCATCCCTCTTTCGCCAAATTCGGGGTGCCACGTGGTGCCCTGTGATTGGGCCACATGTCACCCTGTGAATGGGTCATACTGTCCAGTCATCAACCTAGTCACCTACACAGTCAGCTACTCAATCATACTTTCCATGTCATCACCATACCTGCCATGTCATCACCATACCTACCACGTGTCATGTTGTACGACTACCTCGTGTCATGTTTGTACACTGCCACGTGTCTAATTTTTATTGGTCCAAATCAGCCCCTAAGAGTGTCAAACTAACTGCCACGTGGCACGTCCTGGTGCTGACATCATCTTTCACCTGTCCAGCTAACGTACTACTGACATCAACAGTATGGACTGTTGAGTTTGACTTTGACTTTTTGCCAGTTTGACCTGAACTTCAGATCACAAAATTAGGAGCATACAATGTATGTTTGATCCCATTCAAGTTGTGATTGGTTCGTATTGATGAGGCCTACGCAGACGTCCATTTTGACGTCATTACGAGAACATTGATTTTTAAGCCTTTTTGAGCCCCATCAATCTCCTGGATCTGAATCTGGATCATTCGCAGAATGTGCCATAAAGCAGAGGGATGTAGAGCTCACTCTCTTTCGAATCATTCCTTTGAATCATTGCTTCAAGAAGGAGTCTATAAAGACTTCTTTCTTTTATTGCCTCAAAAGGTAGGTTCATTGTAGGGTTGCTCAAGACCCAATATCTTATTTCGCTTATCAAATTTTTGAGAGAGCGAAGATAGTTGCGACTGAACTCCAGATGGAAGGGATGTAACTGAGATTTGGAGGACCCTAGATGATTGCATTATTTCAAGAGGGAAAACCGTACTAGAATGCATCCAATTGTGTTAGTGTATCATTTCAAGAGGGATAACCCTACTACCCACCCAACCTATCAGAGGGAATCATGTGTCGGAATGTTGTCCTCAAGTGAAATAAAAGAAATGAATTTGAAATAAAAACATTACCATAATTAACCAACTTTTCTCTGGTTTCGACGTGTGTTCAAAGACTCTCTTAAGTGCTTTAAGGAAAGAAAATACTCTTTAGGTCGGTGCACTAACAAAATTAAAGGAAAATGAAATATCTCATGAGATAAATGCAGAGTGCTCATGTTGGGAACATTGTACTCTTAGTGAGTTATAACTCACGTCTTATGGTTCTTCTATAGAATTCTTGTCTTCTAGCTCTTGTAAACGGACTCGGCAACGACGACCACAAGATGCTCTTCGGTGAAAGGATATATGACTTAAGCATTCCTGTAGGTGCTATGAGAAACTCACCATATCCATTAGAGATTTTGCAATTGATAAATCCATCAGAACATTCAACCATGAGACCGAGCAATATAGATTTCACAATCAAAGGAAGGAGAGTGTAATGCTACCAATTCTTCTGTTGGGGAGGATGTTGCTTCCATTGGATTAGGATCTATGAAAAAGAGAATCTAGGTCAGGGCTCAACACATTTACCTTCGGTTACAGAAAACATTCCTTTCTATAGACCTCTTTTATGCATATATCTATAACTAGTTCTTTTTGTGCATATGTTCAATATCCTCATGGTTGGTGGTTGGATATTTCCCACACACTGCAACAAAACCTACTTAGACATGTTTTTACAACTTTTTTTGCTAAATCATTAGTAAATAATGATATAGATAAAAAGGCACAAAAATAAGGGATTCGTCAACACATAAATTCATAGACTCACCCCGCCCCAGACATGCATTTGTCTTTTTCCTTTGATTTTCTCATAACATCTTCTTTCTCGAATTCAGCTGCGAAGAATTTAGGAGCACAACCTTTTCCAGTAGACTGAGAGTCCATTTCATGGATATGCTCATAATTTATATGTCATGCCCCTTCCATTGAATTTTCTGCATTTATGGCATCGAAGTGAGTTTTCTCACAAAGAAAATATTTTTCATTTAAGATATTGAGTTGTTTGTCTCAAATTGTTGATTGTTATAACTATATTCTTTTGAAATTCAGGAGTGTTCAGATCGTGGTCTCCACAGGAAGGAAGACGGACTCCCAGGATGATGAGATGATGTAGAATCACGCTAAGAAGGCCCATGCTTAACAAGAAGGACAAGGGATGACAAGATGATGAGATGATGAGTAATCACGCTTAGAAGGCCCAGTCTCAGACAAGAAGAAGGCCGAGTCTTAGACAAGAAGGACAAGGGTTGACAAGAGGAAGATGATGAAGAATGAGGATGCAGTCAAAGAGAACCATCCTCTACATATAGAGGTGGTGAAGACAATAGAATGCATCGACTGTAGTGTGAGCCTGCAAGGTAAACATGCATGTAAAGGCGGGGAAGATAGCAGAATCCACTGACTGTCATGTGAGCCTGCAGGTAACCAATGCTATACTTGAGTTTTAATTATTTTTTAAATGAATTATAAAATTTAACAAATACACAAATAATATTTCCCTCCACCAAGACTATTTAGTCCCATCATTATGGTGTGAGCCAATCATAAAATGCGAATAAAATTGTTGGACTATTTAGTCCCATCATTATGGTGTGAGCCAATCATAAAATGAGAATTAAATTGTTTGAAATTGGAAAAAAGTATTTTTAATTTTAATAAAACATAATTAAAAAAATGTGCCAAAACATTGATAACGTGTGTAAAATCTCACCAAAATAGACCTATTAATATCTCATAATGCACCCACTAATAACGAGTCAACGGTAGTTGAATTCATACTGAAAGATATAGTCCCTTGGTCAGGTAGGGACTAATAAAAAACAACCCATGGAATAAAAATTAGATGTATTGATTAGTTTACTCTGACATTTGGTCTTCCAATTCTATAAGAAAAAACCTTCAACATATTGTACCACATTGATTCACTAGTATATAATAATAGAAATATATTTATTTTGTACAAACTGGAATCCTTCTTCTCATAGAGATTACATGCATTTATATAAATTTTGAGTGATGATTTGGTGTCAAACGTTGCATTTATAATTTAGTCATAAAAATGAATGGAGAAGATCAATCACTATCTTGCAAGCTACTAACTAGAAGAAGAATATTTTGAGTGATCATTTGGTGTTGAACATTGCATTTATAATTTAGTCCTAAAAATGAATGGAGAAGATCAATCACTATCTTGCAAGCTACTAACTAGAAGAAGAAACATGTATCACCACATCAATGTTGATTTTCTAGGTGACTCCTAATTATTTAGAATGCATTCAAACATGTATGATGATTGAGTCAAAGCATGTGTAATTTGATTCAATTCAGGTCAAGTGAGGTTTGAAGAAATATTCAACTGAGCACTATATTAAAGTTAATTTGATGTCAACTGAAACTTGGTATGGATCAATCATATATCTAGATCCATTTATTAAAAGATTAGTTGTTGAAAGAGATAACTGGTAATTAAAAATTAAAAAAATTCACAAAAACACTAAAACTCGAATTTGAGGCATCATATGAAGGAAACTGGCTCCAAAAAAGTGTTGAAACAAATTTTGATCTAATAAATCAGATCTATACGAAATTAAACTCTTCAAGACAAAACTCTCTATAAAATTTCATCCCAGTGGGATAACTGAGTCAAAAGTTATGACTCTCAGAAATCCCTTCCTTTTTTAACAAGATCCTCATTGGAAACACATATATAGAGAGAAGAGTCAATTGAATATTTTTGTGTGAAAATAGATTGGAAGATATGAGGCAATGATACAAAGGAAGTGAAGTTCAATGAACATAGAAGTTTATAGAAGCTGAGTGTACAAAATAAAAGTTACTGCAACAGTGTCTCTGAGGTAATCCGTGAGTTGCAGAAGTGAAAAGAGTGGACATCTGTGAGTAGGCAGTGTACAGGTCATAAATCTATGAAGAAGACAAGCTGAAGACCAACGATCTAATCCACCAAGTCAGCTATAGATTGAATGTATGTCTTATTGTGTATGATAGAGTGTGTATTCTAAATAAATCAGGAACATATATGTCATAGTGATTCATAAGCATTTGATTTGGAGAACTCTCTTGTGGATCTTGGTATGAGGTATGTGTGGTTGTAGTCTTGATGAGATATCAAAATCAGTAACAACAACAAAAATATTAGAAAAAATAGCAGCAAAAGGTTATCATTTACAACGATAAAGGTAGTGAAAAATTGGTCTACATTTATATTTCAAGGCGGTTGGACGGGGCAAGGAAAGGGGGTTGTAGCCTCCTTTTGGTTGGAGTAGGTAAATTAGGGAGTTGGAGCTTCCTTCAGTTTGTAGCCTGTAAATAAGGGGTTGGAGCCTCGTTCCAGTTGTAGCTGGAGAAATAGAAAGTTGGTTCTTCCAATGACTATACTCTTTCATAAATAAGAAAAACATTTCGTGTTTTTTTCCTACATTGGGTTTCCACATAAAATTATGATGTAT
The DNA here is from genome assembly GCA_032191745.1 of Picea mariana. NCBI lineage: Eukaryota > Viridiplantae > Streptophyta > Pinopsida > Pinales > Pinaceae > Picea > Picea mariana. The sequence goes on from JASDQU010307948.1 coordinate 121,372, forward strand.
TTTGTTTATGTAATGTTTATACATTTAATTATGGTGTTGATCATATATTGAATGATAATGAAAAACTATTGAACATTATTGCAAGTTTTATATTGTGATTAAAAATATTAATTGTGTTCATATTGATTCACCCCCTCGCAGTGTTCCAACACCATTCTTGGACCATGTAGGAGAACAAGGGTCGAAACCTATATAGGAATATTTTGAACATTTTGTTTGCAATAAAATGTATATTATTTCCCGACAACGTTCAAATGAAGTTCACTTGTTGTCTTATGAAATTATGTTTCGAGCGTATTTGTTAGGAAGTTTGGATCATTGCTGGTTGTTTTTAATTTTCCAAAGTTGGCAAATGGTATGTTTGTTGCTTTTGAGCATTAAATTTCATATAAATATTTTACGTATTATTATTAATATATTTCCATATATTATTATTAGACAATTCTAAAAAAATAATGTTTACGAGATGTTGTTAATGTATGGGGATTAAAAAAATAAAACCTTTATAAGAAAGTTTAAAAATGGTTGTAATAGTATTTGTATATCTCTTTGCAAACATTTTATGAAGGTGTTTGTTTGAATATTAGGTTTTCCTAAAGGTTTGACCAGAAAATCACCTTATATAAAATGGGAAACCAATGCATTAATAGTATCGAAGAACTATAATTCGACATAAGCATTCAATATTAATACTAACATAATGCACATAAAGCCATATATAAAACATTGAATTACCAAATAAGAGCATCATAATTCTTCTCACCCCTAGATAAGAATACATGGTTCTCCCATCTATATAGAAGAGGAAATGGTGCATTAAATTAGTCACAAAATAAATAGTACATCAAAAGTGACACAAAGCGTGCAATAAAATAGTCATAAAAGAAATAGTACATCAAAAGCAACACAAAACACTAGTGCACCGAAATAAACATAATGCACAATTGAGCCTAACATTTCTACGACATGTTATTTTCTAAAATTATGCATGTGTTTGTGGAAGATGTATATAATATAGATCAGAAGAACTCCCTTATGAGGTCACTTCTCCCATGCAAGTTAGTTACATATTTTATCTTTGGAGCTAGGCGCTTATTTAAATATTGTTTAGTGTTCTATATGTACATTTTTTCTATTATTCCTCCACCCCGAATGCAAGTTACCACTCCGAATGCAAGTTAGTTATATATTTTATCTCTGGACCTATGTATTTAGTTAAATAGTGTTTAGTGTTCTAGATGCATGTAAATAGTTAGATAGTTAATTTTAATTTTTTTTTTAAATATTTGGTGGACCTATTATAAATCTATTTTATAAAAAAATATTGTGGTTAGTGAGATAGTGTTTTCCTTCTCTCGTTCATAATTTTTTTTTCTATATGTGGATCATTATATTACATCATTAGGTATTAGATCTTTAGTCTAAGGCTTCCTCTCCCGAAATTTGTATTTTTCAACCTCTTACTCATCTCTTCTCTTGTATACCCAAACATAAGGCTCTCTAATGATCCTTCTCCACCACTCTTGAGTTTCAATTTTCATTGTCATAAATTATCATGCCTTGGGATGAATCTCCCATATGATTGAATTGGGGTTTTCTATCTCCTCATTTTTTAAATAGAATTCTTGTTGGGCCACATCTTTGACCACATCCTTAAATTTTCCACATTGTGTGATTGTTTTACCTATGAGGAAATTGATGTAAGTGTGATGTAGATATGGTTTTGCATACAACTCAACTCCCAATTAAGCTACACAAAGTGAGAAATACTTATCTATTTTGATTTGTTTCCAGCCAACTAATTGGGGTTGTTCTTCTGTCCACCCAACCATAGGCTCTGCATGCTTGATGACTTCGGCAACAAGCCACCCCCGTGCAAAGCCATGATACCACCAGGGAATGTATCTCTCTTTGATTCTCAACAATTTTTTAAGGACATTCTCCTTTACACCACTCTTGGTAGAGATATTCTCACACTCACCTAGCTCAGGCCTTAATGATGTTTGTTAGATACCTTCTTGGTATCAATCTCACAAGATTCCCAACTTAGGTTGGGTCTTTGGATTATCCCATATAAGATTTAGATCTCCATCCTTTTCTCTTGTTACTGTGTTTTTACATAGTCCATCCTCTTTACCCCATCCAAACCCTCTCGATTTCACGATCTCCCAAAACTTTTATGCTTGATTTCTTATCTACGCTCATGTGTTTCTCTTGCATGCATTGTTAGGGAAGGTTATGGATATGTCCCCTTCCTTCTATCAGAAGGAAACCCGTGAGTCAATCTTATCTTCTTAAATGGTATCATGTGATACCTTTCACTAACAGTTTTAGTTACCCTCTCATGATCTCCCATGCCTAGATTTATTTGGGGTAGTTGGTTTCCCAACTACCATCCTTCCTCATTAATTGATTTTCTTTAAAATGAGAGCTGAGGAAAATCATTTGAATATTATATATTATCAACAAGGTTGTTTGGGCAATCTTTAGCATGAAAAACCTCTCTATAGGTTTCATCACCTTTTCCTCTTGTGGTATCATGGATGGTACTCAAGGATTCACCCCCACAGTCAGTTGTTGTCAATCTTAATTAAAATAACAATGCATTTGCATTGTTCACATGCCATGTCATGGAAATCAATAACTATGATTAATTACATATAATCAAGGATTTAGGAAAGTGGTGTTACATGGTACCAAACAATTTTTTGTGAGATGTTTAGATTTTATTTTTTTATATATTAGCTCAAACAAGGTCCTCATATATAGATGGAGTATTAAGGTTGGAATAATTGCTTAAAATAATAGCTTGGTTAGTTCCACTTATAGCATTAACGTCTCCCAGCAGGAGGATATTACCTTCAATTCTCATAATATAAATATATATTTTTAGGGTATTATAGGCACAATTTTTATCTATATTAATTTTATTATAAAAGTTAGAATTAATAGGTGTGAAATAAAAAAAAATGATAAATAAATCTTCTTAGCGTTGATTCTCATCTTTCTACATAAATGTATTGATTGAGAGTAACTATCTTATGAAGTTGAATGTTAGGAGAAATATTGTTTTTAATATAATAGACCATACTTCCAATCTCTTTTCCATAGGATTTCTTGTTATGTGTTGACTAGAAGACAAAACCTTCAATGTTAGGAACCTTAGACTCTTCATGCTCCCATATTTTAACTAGAAAAATAATATCAATATGAGTCAGGATCCAACTTAACATAGGACCTTTGAACCATGAAAAGCCTACGATCCGGAGTGTCCCAAATTTCTATACCTAAAAATAGCTTTTCGATTTTTAATTATTTCTCATTTGATTCCCTTCATGGCTTATTTTACCTTTTTAACTTTCTTCCTTAATTAAACTTCAACTTCTAGAATGAAGTCCTGATTTACACATATTCCTTATCATTTTAAGCTTGGATATTTACTGAGTATGCAATATTTATGGTCATTATAGCTTACTTTGAGATAAATCAACCAATCTTTATGTTTGATTATTTTGGCTATCATATTTTCTTCTATGAGATAACTTGTGTCAATTTGGGATTTATTTTTTTTGTTCTTCTTTTACTATTCCTAGCATGTCCTTGTATTGCTATTATTTTATACCAAAAAATATGAGGTTCAAGGATCTTTTGTTACGATCATGATCCAACTTGATTATGTTATCCATTTCCTCCTTGATGGGTTTGATATCCAATTTATTTTGTATACTAATTAGGGAGAAATTGTTAGTTATTTTTTCTTCTATCTCTTTAATCCTCTAGCCCTGTTTGGAGTTTTGCTTGTCTCTCTTCTCTCCTTTTTTGGAATTTCTTTAATATTTTTGTAAAGAATCTAGGGTGATTTTGTTGGGCCTCCCCTTGACAATTTGAGGTTTTGAATTACATGGTGAATTTATTATATTAAAAAGAAAACAAAATAACTAAGCGAAGGAATTTATGTACCCGATTTATGAATCATAAAAGACCATTGTTCAAACTTTAAACTTCCCCTCCATTCCGTTCAAATTCATTGCAAGTATAACTCCATTCCAATTCACTGAAGGTATAAATTTATCCATTCAAATGCACATCGAAACTAAACATATTCTATGAACTCTTCACATTCATGAAAGAGTATAGACCTTTGTTCAAATTCATGGTAAGTGTAAACCTCTACTCATATTTACTATATAGTAGAAACCCTTCACCATTTAAATTCACCCTAGGTATACAGCTTCATTCATATTTATCGTTGAGTATAAACCCTTATCCATTGAAATAACCCTTCACATATAGGATAAATTTTAACTGCAAGCTAATTTTTCATGTTTTCCCCCAAAAAATATTCACTAATTTCCTTGGTTTATAAAATGGTTTTCCCAAATTGAATAATATAAAATTATTTTACTCTAAAAACCACCAATTTGTTTTATAGAAACTATATAAAATCCTTAGAAATTTGAAAAATTTTACAAAAAACATCATGAAACATTATATGGTTGGCATTTTGATAATTAGTAAAATTTTCCAAGGTTACTACTCTTTAAGATAAGTGTGGATCCTCATTATTTTCCCTAGTTAGAAGCTTATGGGGAAAACTGTTATTTCAATAATTCCCTTAAATCCTCCCATTTGTAAGCATGGGATTTTTCATAGGGACTTCACTCAATGAACCTGTGACATAGAACATGATTTAATGAAATACTAAAGAATACCCCTAATTTCACCAGATATTGATAAATATCTCCCAAAATTCTTTTGTTGAACCCCCTTCTCAATACATATTTCCAATAAAAAAAATATTTTTTCAATATAACATTTTTAATATCCCCACACTACCTATAAACCTCTTTATACCCTAAATTCGTCACTAGATATTGATAAGTACCTCCAAAAATCATTTTGTTGAACCCCCCTCCCAATACATATTTCGAATGAGAAACCCTATTTTTACTAGCTAACATTTCTTATACCCAAAAAATACCTATAAATCCCTCTATACCATGCTTCTACCCCCTCCCCCCAATACCTACAATATATTGACATTATTTTTCACAGTTTTAAATCCCCTTTATGAATGAACGTGATAAGATACTCATCAACAAGGCAAAGTCACCATGGGATTTTTACCTAGCTTTAGTGCATCCACAAATCTCTGCCACGAGAACAAAGCATATCGAACCATATTTAAATGAGAATAATAAATATGTTGTGGTTCTTTGATTTGATAAAGGTCAAAAAAAACTTCTAAATGATTCAACTAGCTCTTCAACTTTTGAGCATTAAATTAACCCTCATAAGTTGATTTTTCATGGTTTTTTTCAAAATCAAATGAAACATTAGAATATGAAGGAAGAGAGTTGTTATTACAAAATCCTAAAATATTCTCACCTGTGAAATCTTCTTGATGATATTTTTCTTCTACATGCTCAGTGTGTATACAATGTCTTTCCTTATCCTTTGTTACCAACAATTGTGTTACCATCTCTATCAATGAAGGAATGTTTTATTCTAACCTAGTAAACCTAGCATTTGGATATTCTTTGTCATGTTATTGATCGTGAGAAATTATTGCCACATTTTATTTCTTCTCCTCTCTAGGCCGTGTAGCACTACTTCTTCACTTTCTTCGCAACCAATATGGATATTTACCATACATGTTGTTTACTAAGTGGTTTATAACTTGGGATTTTATACCATACGATCAATAAAAAAAAATAGGGCTATGGACTATGTATGCTCTTTATCTCACAAACATCAGTCCTTCATTCTAGAATTAAAGTTGTAATTTCTCTACAATCACAATTAGATGGAAATCTACTTCTTGAATTGCTACTCACCATATGGATGAATGGATATGTTCCAGTTCCGATTTTAAGGATTCGATTGATTTCTTATAATTCGAAGATAAATAACCAACAAAGAATGATTCCACTCTATTTTTACTATGTCAATGTACTCTAATAATATAAAACTCAAATGATAACAAGATGAATTACACATTTTGTTCTATCCATTGCTAACTCAGACAATGAAATATAAAATAAGTACATATTCATTAGTTTGTATGAGCTTTTCCTTAGGTGAAATTCAACAATCCGGGCTTAAATGGAACAACTTTATATATATGCCTTTTTTTTATTAATTTTTTCATAGAACAACTCGCTTATTGTCGGAGGTATACCCTTCATTTTACATATGGGATAAGATGTTATTTTGGGCTATGGCTCATGGTTTAGACAAAGCTCAAGAATTGAGTAGTAGGTTTAACTAGTAATTTAATTAGAGGAAAATCAGGTTGTACAATGTGGTTTTCATAAAGAATATAAGTAAATTAAAGTCAATGATTATGCAATTGTTAACATAGGTAACAATCACATCTTTTTTTAGTGTTCTAGGAATAGATTGGGTATTAAATTTGTGGTGCTAGAATGACTTAGCACAAGAATTAAAGAAAATATATATATAACCACAATCATTGGGAAATAATACACCATATACATATATATATATAACTAGAGAGAGAAATAAAAGGAAACAATTCAACATTAAATTTCTATGTTTTGGATTATTTCCTAGAAATTGAAGAATTACAATGAAATTTTGGCTTTCTAGAAAATTATAGATTACAAACTTAAGAATTTGTTTATGCATTCCCTCTCTTCTTTTCCGAATAAACCCTTTGGAGATGTTGTAAATGAGTTTATTTCTATGAACGACTAGAAGCCCAAGTATGCATATATTAGTTAGTTGGGTGATTAAATGGTTTAATCTTTTTCTATTTATGGAAATTTGTTAGCTAGTTTTTAGTTTTGAATTATCAAACCTCTAGGGTTACTAAATATCTATTGTAGGAAATCTATTTAATAATGAGAAGGGCAAGCTATGCCCCATAATTTTCCCAGTTCTTTTCCTCATATTTGTATATGCTTATCAAATTAGCATGGTATCGAAGTAGGTTCATATGAGCTTTCACAGAGTGGAGAGAAAATAGATCATTGATCTAGATAGATCATGGAAGATAGATATTTCAGGAGCTAGGATCTATAGAACATGTGGAAGAGCCAAAGCAAAGTTTCATTAAGTCAAGGGTCTCAAAGAAACGAGCCCTATCCATTGTCATAAGGAGGTGAATTGGAGTTTTTATTTTCAATTTGGACAAATTTTATATTTTACTCGGTCTACGGTTAAGAGGTGCTCAAAAAAAAATATTTAATGTGTTTGGCTTAAAAATTGAACTTGTTTTGCTTTTCTGCAAAGTCATTTTGTATATTTCGGTGATCAACTTTTTCTATATTAAAATCATAAAACTAGGGTATGGATGATATTTAAATAAGACAAAAAAATAAAAAGGGACATAGAGGATTAAAATAAATGGACAAAGGAAGAAGATGGAGAAATAACGAAATAAAATTCACACATTTTCTTGGATTGATTTCTAATTGATTCAACAAGTAATCTAGGGAAAACACTCTTTGATTTATAATGGCTTCAAAAATTAATCTAGGGAAAACACATGGACCTATTCTTGTTGGAAAGAACTATGGTTTATGGTCTCGAAGGATGAAAACGTTCATGCAAGGACATGGATGTTGGTAACTAGTGGAGAATGGTTTCTCAGATCCTAATCAAGAAACTTTGAAAGGCATGACTAACGTATAGATAAATTAGTTTGTAGAATTGAGGAAAAAGGAGAACAAGAATAAGTTTTTTATCTAGAGTTTAAGGGATGACTTGATTTTCCCCAAGGTAATAGGCGCATCTAGTGCAAATCAAGCCTTGAATATGTTGGAATTAGCATATCAAGGTAATCAAAAAGTGAAGGCTATAAAGATTAAAACCCTAAGGAGAGAGTTTAAAACCTTGAATATGAAGTAGGTAGAGAACATTGACCAGTTCATGACCAAAGTGATGGGAGTTATATATCAACTCAGGATTCATTGAGAGAATTTTGAGTATCAAAAAATTCTTGAAAACGTTCTCAGAATCCTACCTAAGAAATTTGAAATGGTTTTCTTTTCCATAGAAGATTCCAAATATCTATCTAAACTAACAATCGAATAACTAATCCATCCCCTTTTGTCTCAGGAATAAAAAATGCACATGGGAGAGGAATCCTTGGAACATTCCTTCAAGACTCAAGAATTATTTGGTAAAGGAAGAGCTAGAGGAAACAAGGAAAATATCAAAGAGGCAAAGGTAGTCATCAAGGAAAATGAATAACAGCACTAGAATAGTTAGAACAATTAAATCAGCCTAAATACTCTCAACATCAGAGGGGAGGCAGAAGATGGAAGGACAAATCTAAATTCCAATGTTACTTTTACATAAAATATTCTCACTATGAAAGTTAATGCAAAATGAAATAGTCATATATGAACAAGGGAAGAGCTAATATCTCCAACATTGAAGAAGGGACATATGATACAATGTTCATATCATGTCAAATCACTAAATAAGATCACAACAAGGATCTTTGAATGCCAGAAAACGACTGCAACAATCACATGATAGGTAACAAAAGGTTCTTTTCTAACATTAGCAGCTCTATTCATTATGACATTACTTTAGGATATGATTATAATGTCAATTCATTAGAAAAAGGTGTTGTGTAAGCCTTAACCAAGAAAAATGAGAATAAAAAAATTATTGATGTCTTCTATGTACCCAATCTTAGACATAATACAATAAGTATAGTATAATTGATTCAAAATGGTTATGATGTTAGATTCAAAGACTCCAAATACACTGTATTAGATAAGCCACCTATTAGACGACTTGTTGGAAGTATTCAAATGACTAAGAATAGAATGTTCACATTGAATCTTAGAAGTCGAAACACGTCACACTCACATGCACACAATGCCTCAAGCATAAATGAGACTTGGTTGTGCCATATTAGGTATGATCACCTACCTTTTAGGAGTCTTAGTCTCTTGCAAAAAAAATCAATGGTTAAGTGATCCAGAATTTGATCTCGGGACCAAAATGGCTCCAAGAAGGCCTGAAAAATCAAATTTCTCAGAATGGCTTCAAAACAGACGTGTGCGTAGGCCTCTTCGATATGAACCCAACACAACTTGAATGGGATCAAACTAACATCATATGCAGAAGATATCATGATCTGTTTGTTTCCTCAAATAGGCAAAAAAAGATGTTCACTGTAGAGTCTATATAGTATGTATAGTGCTAACGTGGTAGCTGATTGCATAGGTCGTATGGCCGTACAACTAATGTGGCAGTGAGTTGGCAGGTTGTTTACTGGGCACAACAACTGACAAGTGGATGAATCAATGTATGACACGTGGCAGTTATTTGACGAATGGTATGGTGCCATGTGGTCCATTCATGGGTTTCCATGTGGCACCCATTTATTGGTTCATTTGTTTTGGGAAAAACATTGGAGCCCATCAGGATTGAAACCGTGACCTCCGGTTCAGGTGGCCAATGGTTTGGTAGGGAACGGCTACCAACGCACCCGCACTATGTTGCTTACAATTATATGTTTCTATATATATTTAAATTGAAAAATAGGTTCATTCAACGGACTAAAGGGATGGGACCTAGCCCCAGCCCCCGACATATGCATACGACCATAGAAATATGACCCCACTTCTTTGTATTGTATTTTGGCAAGGGGATATGTGGTTCCAGCCCTCAGTTTCAACATATATCACATTGGCATAACATATGACCCGAACTCCTCCAAACTTAGCGTGTAAAGGGGTTAGGACCTGGTCGGTCGAGCTAGCCTGTTGACTAGGGTGCTAGACCAAGGGACCGGATAGTATAACAATTTGTGCATGGAATTTAAGTTGGAGGCCAGATGGGCCAACCATCTGATAAGGACCCAAAAGCAAAGGGGCTTAAGGGATAGACCAGTGCACCAGTAGGATCAAGGCCACATGGGAGGCTCCCACGTGACTAAGGGCTCGCAAAAAAAGGGTTTGTGCCCTACATATTTGAAAAATTGGGTTTTAAACTATGTATAATGATTTTTATTGATTTTCTCAGCAATTTTGAGATATTTTGGCTAATATTGGGGGATATTGGGCACTTTTTGAGGACAAATCTTGGGGACAAGTTGGGATGTTGTTACCCACTTTAGGACTATATAAAACAGAGGCTCTTGAAGAAATGGAAATACGTTCATAACAAGAAAATGTTGAATAATTGTTGAGCCAAATCCATTTTTATGCAAGGATTCCATTGAGGAGAGCACCTTTGTGGGCCATTTTTAGGTGCTCCGCTCATCTATTTTCAGTGCTGTCAATTTTGTTGGGTTCTTGAGATCTGGTAGAACATGCTTAGATCAGTTTTTGATCATTTTGGCATTGCTATGATGTATGTTTAAATATTTGAACATAAATAACAAGGCCTCACCCACTTAGACAAAGGCCCGAAGATGTAGGCGAGATTGTCAATCTCCATTATCACTTTAGTGTTTATGGTTTGTTTTTCTTCATGCTTATTGTTCAGAGTTGTATATTGATTAATGGCTTCTATGTTTCGTCTTTAATTATTTCTCTTTCATTAAATTCCTGAATGGTAAAATAACTCATCCAAAAAAACTCAACCATTGTCGTTAAAAGATCTTTTTGGATCAAGTGGTATCAAAGCTAGTTGACAGTTGGTTTTTGAGTTTGCATGATTACCAGGGAAAGGATGAATCATGGTAAAGGACATATTGTTGAACAAAATCCTAATATTGGATCGAGAAAGAGAACTTCTAAAAGTGAGAAGATGGCTTCTGAAGAGGGACTTTATAATGAGGAGAAATAATTTTGAAAGACTTTTTTTGCATTGTCAGAGATGATGAAGGTTTTGTATGAGGATTACCTAGAACGAATGTGACTGACTCTAGGTGAATCTTCAAAGGTCAAAAGTGAAGAAGTAGAGGATCCTCATCAAATTCCTCCTTCACCTCCTTCTTCTCAATCAACTTCTTCTTCTTCAATTTCAATTTCTAAATCCACTACAAGAAAACATGTCCATTAACATAAATAAGAAATGCCTTTACTTAATCTTGATGTAAAATTTGAATTACCCATGTATGATGGTGAAGTAAATGCAAAGAGATTTGATAATTGGGTGAGACGGATGGAGGTTTATTGCGGTGTACAACAAATCAAGGATGAGGCAACTCAAATCAAGTTGGTGTCACTTATACTTGTAGGCACAAAATGCATCTGGTGGCAAATCAAGTTGCAAAATGGCACACAACAAGTGGGTAATATATTTCCATCATGGAAAAGTTTTATTTCTACACTTAGAAATAAATTCTATCCTTTGGGTTATAAAGAGAAAGATTTAATTGAATGGAAAGGTCTTAAACTAAGAAAAGGACAAATAGTGCAAGAATACATAGATGGATTTCGTAAAATGGCATTGATGTTAGATATTCCTTTACATAACCAAGAAACTCTTATGAAGAATATAGGAGGTTTACCTGCATATATTCATAACACTATATTTATGTTTGGACCTACTAATCTTGATGAGATTTATGTTCAAGCTACATACATTGAGGCAGGGAAAACAAGGTTTGGTGTATCAGGGGAATCATCTTCAAGGAAAGAGAACAAAAGGAAGTGGAATGGGAAGAAAGAAAATTCAGTGGCAAGAAAGGAAGAGAATCCATCTTGAAAGAATTGCAAGAAATAAGGGCATTATGAGGACCATCGTTGGCAATTGCATCCCGGGAAGAGAGAGAAGTGGTTCAAAGAAAGAAAAGGAAGGCATATAGTTGCAGCAGTAACGTGACCAACAGACTTGGGATCAGATTCCGGTGATGAATCTAAAGTCTCATTGGTTGGTTTGGTAGGTAAAATTTGTGATGGATTTGATTCTAGAAGTAAATTGTTTCACATAAGGGTCATAATTACCCATACTAAGGTTGACACATTGATAGATAGTGGATCTCAATCTAACTTGATTTCAGAGGAATTGGTTAAATAATTGAGATTAAACACTGAGATGCATCATAAGCCTTACTCATTTAAACGGATAAGAAACAATCACAAATTGCCCATAACAAAGAAATGCACATTTAAATTTGCAATTTCATCTAACTTTGTGGATGAGGTAACATGTGATGTGGTGCCAATCAATGAATGTGGAATGGTCTTATGTAGTCCTTACTTGTATGATCATAAAGAAATATTCTACAAGGAAAAGAATCAATATCACTTAATCAAACCAAGCAAAGAATATGTAGTAGATGCTCATCATTTAAAAGAAAATCAATCTCTTTAAACAATGGAAAAACTAAGAAAGGCAACTCATGCAAGCAACCAGGGATGATTTTAAGGATGGAAATTTATTTAAAAATGTAGAAACCTTGGCGAATCTTACTAATCCTTCATATGTCAACTATAAATTTTTGGTGATATTTTTGTAAAAATATTCAAATTTATAAGTATTTTATATAGTTTTTATAAACTTTTGGCGATTTTTAAGGTAAAATAATTTTATCCTATAGAATTTGGGCGAATCATTTTTAAAATAGCGAATCTCGTTTTTTGAAAAACGATGGAAAATTAGCCCATGAGTGAAATTTAGCCCCTAAAATCATTTCTAAGCAACAAACCTATAATTGTTTCAAATCAAGTAATTGATCGTAAGAAAGAATAGGAAATGAATGTAGAATGGAAGATCAATCACACTTTGCTTCAGGATAAGGTAATGTCATGCAAGTATTACAAACATATTAGCTTCATTGCATTCATATTTTTGATGTTATCATTAGTAATGTTGTCAACATGGATGATAGTGGCTTCAATAAGATGTGACAGAGTATAAGTGGCTAACAATATGTTGTCAGTTATCATGGTTGTTTTACAGTTGATCTTGATAAGACAGGTGCACATGATAGAGTTTAAAGACAGGGAACAAGTAAGGTGTCCTGTCCTGCACTTTATGACTGGTCAATAACCTTTTGGAGGACCAAAAGGTATTTAGTGGGGAGGTGTGATCTAGAATTAGATCTCATGACCAAAATGGGTCCAGGAGGGCCTAAAAAGAAAAGTTATCAGAATGGTTTCAAAATGGACATGTGTGTAGGCCATGTCAATATGAAACCAACAAAACTTGAATCAGCTCAAACAGATGTCGTATGTGAAAGATATCATGATCTGTTCGTTTAGTCAAAGAGGCAAAAAAAAATGTTGACTGTATAGTCTATACAGTCATTACAGTATTGACGTGGCAGTTGATTGTACAGGTTGTACGGGCATAAAACTGAAGTGTTAGTGAGTTGGTAGGTTGTTGGCTGGGCATGATAGTTGACAGGTGGGCGAATCAACGTATGAGACATGGAATTTATTTAGAGAATGGTACAGTGCCACGTGGTCCAGTCATGGGCTTCCATGTGGCACCCATTTATTGGTTCGTTGTTTTTGGGAAAATAAGTTGGAGTCCACCGTGTTCGAACCCATGACCTCCTATTCATGTGGCGAATGGTTTGGAAGGGTAAGGCTACTAGCCCACCTGCACTGTGTTGCTTACAATTATATGTTTCTATATATATTTAAATTGCAATATAGGTTCATTCGATGGACTAAAGGGATGGGGTCTAGCCCCAGCATCCAACATATGAATACAACCAAACCAATATGAACCCACTCCTTTGTATTGTATTTTTTAACATGGATATGTGGATCCAACCCCTAGTTTCAATGTCTATCACGTTGGGATAGCATATGATCCAGACTCCTCCAGACTTAGTACATAAATGGGTTAGCGCCCAGTTGGTTGGACTAGCCCACTGACCAACGTGGAAGACCAAGGGATAGGATAGTCTAACAGTTTGCACATGCAAGGTAAGCCCAAGGTCACATGGACCAGCCATATGATTAGGACCCAGAAGCAGAGGAGATTAAGGGATAAACTAATGTGCCAACAAGATCAGGGCAACATGGGAGGCTACCAGATGACCAAGGGCTCGCGAAAAAAGGGGTTGCACCCTACATATTTGCAAAATTGGGTTTTAAGCTATGTATAATTATTTTTATTGAATTTCTCAGCAGTTTTGAGAGATTTGGGCTAATATTGGGGGATATTGGGCCCTTTTTTAGCCCAGATCTTGGGGAGAAGTTGGGAGGTTGTTACCCACTTCAGGACTATATAAACTAGATTCTCTTGAAGCCATGGAAAGAGGTTCAAAACAGGAAAATGCTAAAGAATTGTTGAGCCAAATCCATTTTTATGCAGGGAAGCCATTCAGGAGATCACCTTTGCGAGCCATTTCTGGGAGCTCCGTTAATCTGTTTTCAGTGCCGTCAGTTTTGTTGGGTTCTTGATATTTGGTAGAACATGACTATATCAGTTCATGATCCTTTTGGAACTGTTATGATGTACGTTTAAATCTTTGAACATAAATAAGAAAGCCTCACCCACTTAGACAAAGGCCTAGAGACGTAGGCGAGATTACCGAACACCGTTATCACTTTGATGTTTATGGTTTGTTGTTCTTCCTACTTATTTTTCAGAGGTGTATATTGAATAATGGTTGCTATGTTTCCTCTTTAACTCTTCATACTTCACTCAATTCCTAAATGGTAAAATAACTCATGCAAAATAACTCAACCATTGTCGTTAAAAGATATTTTGGGATCATTAACAGATTTCCTATATTGAATGAACAAACCAACTATTGTGAAAGATGAATTCTTGAAAAACATCAAAGAGACATGTTTCCAACAACTTCCTATAGAGCCAAAGAGTGTCTAGATCTAGTTCACATAGATCCATGTGGACCCATGAAAACTTAGTGCATTAGTGGAATTTTTTATTTTCTAAGGTTCATTGATGATTTTAGGAGGAAATTTTGGGTTTATTTGCTAAAAAAAAAGTGATACATTCACAAAGTTCAAAGAATTTAAAACTATAGCAGAAAAATAAAGTGGAAAATATGTCAAAGTACTCAGGTTAGAGGGAGGAGGAGACTATGACTCAAAGGAGTTTACAATTTTTTGTAGACAACAAGGAATTAAAAGGATGTTCACTACCAAATATACCTCGGATCAGAATGACGTGGCTGGAAGAAAAAATCAGACCATCATGAACATGACAAGGAGCATGATAAAAGATAAAAATTCATCTAATGATTTTTTGGCTGAAGTTGTTGCTTGTTTAGTCTACGTACTGAACAAATCTCCAACAAAAAATGTGAAATATAAAGTTCCTCAAAAATTTGAAATATAAAGTCTCTTAAGTGTCTCTCACATTAAGATTTTTGTTTGTATGGCATACACATGTCCTAGAAGAGATAAGAAGGAAAATTGACAACATGAGTGAAAAGTGCATTTTCATTGGGTACAATGAACAATCCAAATCCTATTCAATGTATAATTCAGTCATTAAGAAATTTGTGGTGAGAAAAGATGTAAAATTCTTTGATGAAAAATCTTGGAGTCACAAAAAAAATGAAACAATGGAAAACCAAAAATCATTACTACAAATATATGAACATGTGGAAATCTTAGGACAATAGTACCTCCACCAAGAGTTCTAAGGTTATAGGTGAAAATATAAGAAGAACAAAATAAAAATAGTTCTTATTCTAGGAGTGAGTGAATAGGTTTTGTGAGAAATTAGAAAAAAGGATCCTGAGGAAAATCTATGAGTACTTGGATGGCATGGATCAACAAGCTCACTTTTCCTTATTATCCTGTCAACCTACTTATTTTTAAGAGGAAGTGAAAGGGGAGCATCGGATATAGGCCATGAATCAAGATATTGAAGCTATTGAAAGGAATAAGACATGGGATCTTGTTGATATTTCAACACATAAAAATATCATTGGTCTTAAGTGGGTTTACAAAAAAAAAGTAAATGTGAAAGGAAAGGCTAGTTTCCAAAGGGTTTACTTGACAACTCGGTATTGACTAGGGTGAGACCTTTGCTCCAGTAGCATGGATGTAAACTCAATATTTTTGAATGGAAATTTAGAATAAGAGGTGTATGTAGATCAACCATCAGGATCTAAAGTAAAATGCCAAGAGTATAGAGCATAGAAATTGAACAAAGGATTGTATGGATTGAAGCAAGCTCTAAGATATTGTTATAGTCAAACTGACTGTTATTCTCTCAACAATCGGTTTAATATGAGTTGTAATGAGCACACTTTTTGTACCAAATCAGATCAACAAGGTAAAATTTTTATAGTTTGTTTTTATGTTGATGATACGATATAATGTTAGATGATTAGAAAGATACCATGAAAATATATTTCAAATGGTAGACCTTGGTCTCATGAAGTACTTTTTGGGAATTGAAGTTAAGCAATCTTCTCAGGGAATTTTCATATGTCAACAAAAGTATGTTATTAAAGAGGTTCAAAATGGACAAATGAAAACTCGAATAAACACCTAATGTAACAAGGAAAAAATTGAGCAAGAACGATGATGGACTCACTATTGATTCAACAATGTATAATAGGCTTGTATCCAACCTTATGTACCTTAGTGCAACTAGACTTGATGTTATGTATGCAGTTAGTTTCATTTCAATATTTATGGAGTGTGCCAAGGACTCTCACACGGAACTTGGAAAAATAGTTTTAAGGTATAGTGTGGGTACAACTGATTATGGATTGTGGTACACAACTTCTGAAGACAACATAGTTTCATGATACACATACAATTACTGATCCATATTATTTTCGACATGAAATGAGAGAGAATATATAATAAAGCACTGTACAGAAATATCTTGGATATCCAATAATATAAAATAAACGTATCAGAGATGCAACCATAAACAAAAAGATAGAGTAATACACATTTTTCTATTAATGACCGAAAATGTATGCAAACTGTAAAAATACAAAGCGAAAGACTAGCCACAATGGTGGAAACTTATCTCTGAGAAGAGATATGTCTGCAACTCTCATTCACAAGAAGATGATTTTACAATGAGGCTCTAAAGGCATTTCTATCATCAAGAAAATCCAAAACCCTAACCCTAGACCATGAAAAACCAATAGTTTTTTTAACCTCATTTTGGGTAATTTGGTGTATCAACTTCACAGGAGCATAACTTTGGAATATGATCTCCGTTTGGGGTGCACGATAGATCATTGGAAAGGTATTGTCGAGTTGATTCATTTAGGGGGCTCAATCAGAGCCTTCAACCATAAATGAGAAGATCAATCCAAAAAAAACTTCATCTAGGCCCTCAAAATGGCTCCATAAGTTAAAAACTGCTAAAAATAGTAAATTACCAAAATTGCCATAAAAATGTTTTGAGCCATCTGAAAAAGGTGGGTGGCCACAGATATCCACCCAGATCAATCCTCCCTCATTAGGAAGCAATGGTAGTTGATTTCCCAGGGGAGAGGCAAAAACGTTTGTTGAATCTGCATCTTGATGAGTTGCTTTCCTTGTTGGAGAATTTGCACTGCTTAGCTTGTTGAAGGTTGTCACAAACCTATGGCTGGAAGGTTTGGACCATTTTAACCAGTCTTGATACATGATATGCATGTGTGTATAAGGAATATTTACACTTTTCTGCAATGTTTCTGACCTGCTCATGTTGAATAGAATGTGATTGGACTAAGGTTGCAATGGTGTTCTTCTATTCATTCTTTGAACAGAATATGAAGAACCTAAATTTTGTAGTATGATATACTACCTTGCAGCACTGTTTAGGTGGGACAATAGTGGGAATTACCTATGGTATCCTATAGAGATCAAAGTAACAATGACATTATGGAGTCGAGACTCATAAAAAACATGGCACTTCCACATATATGGCTGGCCCAAGAGAACATCATGAACATATAGTGGGGAAACATCACATAATACATCATCTTTGAAGGGCTAGATGCTATATTAAAATCGACACTACTGGATGACATGAAGATATCATCCCTGGAGAAGTCACCCAATGTTGTATGGTTGCAGGTGTGGTTTTGTTGAAAATCCCAATTGTTTGATGACCTCTACTAAGATGAGGTTATTATGGATTCCACTATAAACAATAAAATGCAGCAAGGTCCCTTTCACCCACATCTATGAATGATAAAGGAACTCCCACTCTTCTGGATCTGTTGGTTCTTCTGGTTGAATTGTTGTGATCATGACAATAGCAGTGGGGTCTACATCGATGATCGATCTTTTACCGGTATTTTCATAATCATATTCTGAATCAAGGTTTGGCTCCTTGTCTTTGATCTCAACCACCAATGAATGTTCTGAGAGACATTCATTAGTGTTGCGCCAGAGGATTTTGTGGAAATCGCACCATTTTTTGGTGTCCTTCTTCATCTTCTCGTGACCCTTCTTTTCCTGTGGCTTAGACTGGTTTTTAGAAAGTTATTTGGTAGGGCCCTCTTTCTCATACTTTGGTTGTTGCATATTTGTAGATACAAACTCTTGTTTGTTCTGGTGCCTAAATTTCTGCTCAATTTTAACAACATATCAATATGCAACACCGAGTGATGAGATATCCAAAAAATCCATTTCAGTTTGGATGTATCTGTGTAGAGCCCTGCAGTATTTAATAACCAAATGTCGCTCGGAGTCTTTGATACCCAACATGGTGTGCAAGGTATGGAAGGTATTAGTGAACTCTGACACTGCTTGGCCCCTCTCTTGCCGTAGTGTGGTCCATCTCATGTACTGGTCTTCATAGTTTCCAACATGGTAATATTGTTCCTTGACTGCATCCACAAAAAACTCCCAAGTGGGATCAACCCCATATATTGCAGACTCCTATGTGGAACTTTTCTCCCAGTAATTTTCTGACCAATGTTTTACATGGGGGAGAGCCTTAAGAAGTGAGAAGGTGATATTTTCCCTATCATTAAAATGGTGAACAAAGAAATAACCTTCTAACACATTTAACCATTTGTCTAGGGAATCCGCATCTATCCCACATTCAAATATGCGAATATCAAAATTAAACTGTACCTTGAAAGGCGAGGTGCATCCAAAGTGATCGCTTCATGAAGATTCCCCCACTGTTATCGACAGGCATTGAAGGATGTGGGAAAAATTCTCCATCATTTCATCCCTTTGTCGCGTGAGAGCTTGCTTAAGAAACAAATTAATAAAATCTTTTTCTCCATCGTTTTTCTTTTCTTCCACCATGGATGGTTTCTTGGGCGTGCGAGAACGATTTTCCTCAAGAGAGACAATTTTGAGACCGAACTTGCTATACTTGGACCTCATTGGGGGCATCCACTTAAAAATGATCAAAATCATCTTGTTCTGATACCACTGATCTAGGTTATTTTCGACACGAAATGAGATCGAAGATATAATAAATAAATGTACAAAGATATCTCCGATATCCAATAATATAATAGAAATGTATCATCGATGCAACCATATACACAAAGATACAATAATAAACAATTTTCTATTAATGAGAAAAAATGTACAAAGACTGTAAAAATACAGAGTGAAAGACTCACTCGAATGGTGGCATCTTATCTCTGAGAAAACATGTGTCCGCTACTCGAATTCGCGAGAAGACGATTTTACAATGAGGCTACAAAGGCCTTTTTATCATAAATAAAATCCAAAACGCTAACCCCGGAAGATGAAAATCCAACAGTTTTGTGGACCCCGTTTTGGGTAGTTTGGTGTATCAACTTCTTGGGGGTGTAGCTTTGGCATACAATCTCTGTTTGGGGATCACAATAGCTCGTTGGAAAGGTATCTCCGAGCCGATTCATTCTGGGGGATCAATAAAATCCTTCAACCATCATTGAGATATTATATCCCAAAAAACCTTCATTTAGGCCCTCAAAATGGTCCCGGAAGTTAAAAACTGCTAAAAATAGTAAATTACCAGCATTGCCGAAAAGGTATTTTGATCCAGTTGGAAAAGGTGGGTGGCCACCGATATCCAATTGATGATAGGAAAATAAACTGGGATATACTTTTCATTTAGGCACAAATTTGATCTCAAGGGATTCTAAGAAGAAACCCATTGTCTCAATATCTTTTGCAGAAGGAGAACATGTAGTAGGTATTATATCATCATGCCATGTAGTATGGCTAAAAAGACTCTTGAAATATCTTAAACATGTGGAGAAGAAGTCAACTTCTATTTTCTATGAAAATAGTTTAACAAATGTTTTGACTAAAAACCATGCGTTTCACCGTAAAAGAAAACAAATTGATACTCATTATCACTTCATTGATGATCTTGTCAACAATGGTGACATTTCTCTTAATTTATGTGGATCTAGAGATCAATTAGCATATATCTTCACCATTGGAAAGAATTTCTTTTGAGTTTCATAGACAACAATTACGCATTTGCTAGTTTTTACTCTATCAAACCTCTAGCTTGCTAAATCTCTATTGTATAAAATCTACTTAATAATGAGAAGGATGAAACATGCCCCATAGATTTTCTAGTTCTTTTCCTCATATTTGTCTTTGCTTATCAAATTAACACTTTTGTTTTTTTCTAGTAATTCTCATATGCAAGGGTTACACTTTTATGTGTACCTTATTTTCCTTAATTTTAATTATTTTATGCTTACACTATCAATGCCACACTTGGGAGGTGAGTGGTAGTGGATTGAACTACTGTGGAGCCCTTCACACTTTCAACCACATCTTCTAACCTCATTATTAGCTTCATATCCTCCATCTTCACAACGATACCGAATCTTTTAGTTTTGTACAACATCTTACATTTTAGCGAGCAACAATTAAAGAATTCAATGTTTGTGCAACCATTTTAGCTAGCAACCATTAAACAATGCAATGTTTCATAAGAGATTATCCTTGTGCATTCACTAAATGAAATAATGGAATTAATAACCACTTCTAGCAAAAAGAACCTTAATTTTTAGTAAGTTTTCTTTATAATTTCAATACAACTTTTGAAAGACATTTGAAATTATAAATTCTAATTATTAACATCTCAATATGGAAAAGTTGCAATAAAAAGGGGTTTATGAATCTATCTTAAATGTAAAAAAATTTGAAATTTCATAAATTCATTATCAATTATCAATATTGTAATTTTCCATTTCATAATTTCATTATCAAAATTGTGATTTATTATAATTTTCCATTTCATAATTTCATTATCAAAATTGTTATTTCAAAATTGTGATTTTACATGGTTAGATTCATTGAAATAACTTACCATATACAAAACTTTTCTCTAAAATGAGAAAGTTCCATGCATGAATCCTTATCGATACGAGGGACAATGGCTATAACATGACGGTATTCTACTATGGACATGAAATACCTACAATGACCACGTTATGTTATCGAGTGATTGTGGTTGCGCCAACGGATTTATGGTGCTCATCATTAATAAATGCATAAAGCAATTCGAAAGAAGAAATGTTTAGACCTTGGTAGGTTTAGATGCCTTAAATATATTTATTTCTATAAATGATAAATGTGTAGGACCATAGCTTCCTTTTGTTTGTTTTCTTGGCATCCAGCACCAAGGAATATGTATGGTTCTAGTGGTTCAAAGGTTTTTCTTAATGTTCTATACAAGTTGAGTTGTTGAACTTAAAATGATAAAAACTGAGTTGTTGATCTTAAAGAGATAAATATTAAATGAGACATGTCATTTCGGTTCTTAGGTCAACACTTATATTTCATTTTTCAAAGATAAGTATGAGTGCCTCGGACCTTGAAAGGTCATGGATTCATAGGGACCAATCATCTTGTTGTTTCATGACTAAGTTGTCTCTGTAATTTTCAAACACATTATCTAATGAATTAACGTCACAATCAGAATTGGGAA
Source organism: Picea mariana (assembly GCA_032191745.1). Lineage (NCBI taxonomy): Eukaryota > Viridiplantae > Streptophyta > Pinopsida > Pinales > Pinaceae > Picea > Picea mariana. Next base: position 143,107 of record JASDQU010307948.1, read on the forward strand.
TTGTCAAAGGTCACAATTGGGATTGGTCATTGTTAATCAAGTTCAATATTAGACTTCGGAATATTTTGGATAAACATCCTAAAAAAATATCATTTCATAAAATTTTATTGGAAAAGAATCAAAACGTTTTAGCATACAGTCAATATTAACTGTTGTATTGTTTTATGATTAAAAAAATAGTCATTGTTGTAGGCGGCATATTGCTTTGCTCCTTTGTGTTTGAAGTGCAATACCATAATGTTGAAGTCGAAGCGGTCGTACTGTATTTTGACTCTCAGAATGAAATATAGAGTTATTGTATATTTTTTAATCTGGACGTGACGTACCTACAACGACGTTATGACGTTAAAAGATTCTGGCGGCGCCGACAAATCTATGGTCTTCATAGGTGACATAATTACTACAACAACCATGTTATGTGTCAAAAGGTTGTGGCGGCGCCGACGAATCTATGATGATCATAGATTATAACCGTGAAACTTTCACGCTCAAATTCCTTGTATATATTTACTTGTAAAGATTTATATATATTTACTTGTAAAGATTTGAATGCGTCCGTTCATTTCTTTTCTATGCATCTCGTAAAAGGAAAATGTATGAACCAGTTGTTCATTTCAGTTCTTCTAAAATGTATGAACCAGTTGTTACCCTTTTTCAAGTCTTCTAACGGCGAAAGGTCTTGAACACACGTAGCACAGCGCACTAATCGTGTCGGAAGACTCGGGTAATGGTATCCGAAGACATTATCCATTGAATTAACATCACAATCACACTACTTTTGGAAATGTCAAAGGTCAATGCCCACCACGTCTGGGGAAGAATTAAATGAAGAAATATTACACCATAAGATGATGACAGAATCTAGAGTTAACCGTTCGTGTTATATTACTTAAAAGCAAAGTTATTTTTAATTTGTTCTTTAACCTAAAGGGACAGAATCTAGAGTTAACCGCTCGTGTTATATTACCCGCTCGTGTTATATTACTTGAAAGCAAAGTTATTTTTAATTTGTTCTTTGACCTAAAGGGACAGAAGGAGAGTGTGAATAATATTTTTTTTTTCAAAGTCCATAGGCCAAAAGTATTATAGCTTCTCCCCAATTTTCTTCGACCATATATCAAAGGATTCAACTTTTTGTATAAGTCACTCAATCTTTCGTGAGGTAGATACAACTATAGTTTATCCATAGTATCGTGTAATATTTATTTTTTTCAAAGTCCATAGGCCAAACGTATTATAGATTCTCCCCAATTTTCTTTGACCATATATCAAAGGATTCAACTTTTTGTATAGGTCACTCAATCTTTCCTGTGGTAGATACAACTATAGTTGATCCATGGTATCATGTTGCAACTGAAATTCACTTTAGTGTATTCTGTATTTTTTTATTTAGATGTGGATCATTATATGAGAATATTATATGCTTTATTGTATTATGGTGAGTCAAAAGTGTGGTTATATCTAAGTTCATGTATTGTATTGGATGATGCTTAGATGTTATATGTATTGTTGGGGTCCTATGTAGCGTCTACAAACCCCATCTTGTTGGTTATGGCCCGTTCTTTTGGTCCTCATTTCCATACAGAGTTTTTTTTCATGGATATGGTCAACTACCCCTTGATGTTTGTAACTCTTCAACATGTTAGTTATTTATGATATGGGTTGGTATGCAACCATCTTGTGGTGGATCTATTAGGACACATGATCTAAGGGAGCTACCGATCTCTCTCACCCCCTTGTATAATCTCTAAAGGTTGTCACACCT
>JASDQU010307948.1:147938-167534 GCA_032191745.1 Picea mariana
AAAATTTTATTGGAAAAGAATCAAAACGTTAAGATTACAATTTTTTAGAAATACTGAATTGTAGAAATTTGTTTTAGCATACAGTCAATATTAACTGTTGTATTGTTTTATGATTAAAAAAATAGTCATTGGTGTAGGCGGTATATCGCTTTGATCCTTTGTGTTTGAAGTGCAATACCATAATGTTGAAGTCGAAGCAATCATACTGTATTTTGACTCTCAGAATGAAATATAACGACGTTATGACGTGACGTGACGTACCTACAACGACGTTATGACGTTAAAAGATTCTGGCGGCGCCGACAAATATATGGTCTTAATAGGTGACATACTTACTACAACAACCATGTTATGTGTCCAAAGGTTGTGGCGGCGCCGACGAATCTATGATGATCATAGATTATAACCGTGAAACTTTCACGCTCAGATACCGTGTATATATTTACTTGTAAAGATTTATATATATTTACTTGTAAAGATTTGAATGCGTCCATTCATTTCTTTTCTATGCATCTCATAACAGGAAAATGTATGAACCAGTTGTTCAGTTTTGTTTTCTTAAAATACTATCTCATTTGATACCCTTTTTCAACTCTTTTAAAGTTAATCATCACGGACTGTGAAAAGTTTTGAACACACACGGAGAACAGCGCACTAATCGTGTCGGATGACTCGGGTAATGGTATCCGAAGCCATTATCTATTGAATTCACATCACAATCACACTACTTTTGGAAATGTCAAAGGTCAATGCCCACCACGTATGGTGAAGAATTAAATGAAGAAATATTAAACCATAAGATGATGACAGAATCTAGAGTTAACCGTTCGTGTTATATTACTTAAAAGCAAAGTTATTTTTAATTTGTTCTTTGACCTAAAGGGAAAGAATCTAGAGTTAACCGTTCGTGTTATATTACTTGAAAGCAAAGTTATTTTTAATTTGTTCTTTGACCTAAAGGGACAGAAGGASAGTGTGAGAAGGAGAKTGTGAGTAATATTTTTTTTTCAAAGTCCATAAGCCAAAAGTATTATAGATTCTCCCCAATTTTCTTCGACCATATATCAAAGGATTCAACTTTTTGTATAGGTCACTCAATCTTTCGTGAGGTAGATATCACTCAATCTTTCGTGAGGTAGATACAACTATAGTTTATCCATAGTATCGTGTAATATTTATTTTTTTCAAAGTCCATAGGCCAAACGTATTATAGATTCTCCCGAATTTTCTTTGACCATATATCAAAGGATTCAACTTTTGTATAGGTCACTCAATCTTTCCTGTGGTAGATACAACTATAGTTGATCCATAGTATCATGTTGCAATTGAAATTCACTTAAGTGTATTCTATATTTTTTTATTTAAATGTGGATCATTATATGAGAATATTATATGCCTTATTGTATTATGGTGAGCCAAAAGTGTGGTTATATCTAAGCTCATGTATTGTATTGGACGATGCTTAGATGTTATATGTATTGTTGGGGTCCTATGTAGTATCTACAAACCCCATCTTTTTGGTCATGTTCCATTCTTTTGGTCCTCATTTCCATACATGGTTTTTTTTCATGGATATGGTCAACTACCCCTTGATGTTTGTAACTCTTCATCATGTTAGTTATTTATGATATGGGTTGGTATGCAACCATCTTGTGGTGGATCTATTAGGACACATGATCTAAGGGAGCTACCGATCTCTCTCACCCCCTTGTATAATCTGTAAAGGTTGTCACACCTATGTATAGCACAATTATTATATTCCTAAGAATGGATCCTTGTTTTATGTATTCATCATTGTTTAGTCATCTACTATCAAAGATGATTCTATAGATGCTCACTCAATTTCACTTCTTGTGGTACATGTATGTCAAGCACATCTTGTGAGGCACATTTGAGTTATTCTTGCATAGATAGGCACCCTCTACACATGTCATGTGTGGATGACAAGTATTCTTTGTTGGCATCTTAGATTAATTTTAGAGGGGGAAAATTAATAAAGAGAATTACGTAGAATCCCCCCATGTAAATAGAGGGGTTACTCTCATTCCAGATCATTGTGAATTGTTGGATATCATGTGTGACTACACTAATAAAATATTTTCCTTTTGAGGCTTTGGTGTCAATTCTTGGAACTTGGTTATCTTTTTGGTGCATTACAGATTTATTGTGATGATTCAAGACTTCTACTAGCTTTCAAGATCAATCCATTTGAAGAGTTAATTAATTGCTTGGAGAGGAGATGTTTTAGGGTTTCTTCCTTCCTTCTTCACTTGTTCGCTTGGGTAAGTGCTTAATTAGTTGTATTGTTTTTCTTTTGGTTTATTGACCATTGTTTTTATTATTTTATTCAATTTATAATTGATCTTATCGGTGAAGGTTTTCCTTTGAGTAATCCCTTCTTGTAGGTCTTTGGTCCTCTTAGATTATGTTAATTAGGATCTAGGTTCGATATTATTCTACCATTAGGGTTCTAATCTCTTATCATGGTCCTTAAGACAAAAATGACCAATTTTTATAGGGGCATAGTTCTTGACTCCATGACCCCTAATTGAATTAAAAAAGGCACATGTCGTATATCCAACAACCAACAAAAAACCCTAAAAATAAAAACTTTTTATTTTTTGTTGTTTATAAGGAAACTTAACCGTGAAAATTGGAGAAAAATATTTCTTTAGATTTATTTTATTGTCTAGTGTAAATTTAACACATTGTTTCACTTCCTAAACTATTTAATCTTCGAGTTCATGCCTAATTGTTGATCTTCAACTCTAAGGAATAAAATCAACCCTATTGGATTAAGTTTTAATGTGTTATCTAACATTTTGTGGGTTGATTTAAGGTAATTCTCAAATGTGGAAAGTACATTGTGGGATTAAAACAAGATTTGGTGAAATGTTAAGGCTAGGGTTTGGTGCTTCAAGTGGATTTGTTTCTTATTCCTACCCTTTATTTCACTTGTACATTGTTTACCAAACTTATATTACATATTTATAGGTGATATTAATCTCTAATGTGCTTATAATTGATCATATTTTTATTAGAGGATAATTTGGTGAATTCCAAGTGACACATTGCCACTGGAAGGAGAACACCTTATAGCGGAGGGTTTTACAAAATATGCCCAAAGAATTTATCATTTCTATGTTTCTAGTGGAGGTTGTTAGGGGAGGCAGGTGGGTGGAGGTTTTTTTACTAGTGTGCCTATAAGGACCATATTCCTCGATGCACATATAAATAGTGATGCCTTGATACTTAACTTGTTAGAAGCATTTTCATATGTTATAATAAAAAAGGTATCAAATAAAGTGCATATATGTTGTTGAACATTACCACTTGGTGCATCTCCATATTTTTGAGCACACCGTAGTAGGTTATATAGGATTAAACTACAATCCAAGACCTAATTGTGAGAAGGAAATACTACACTAGCATATAAAATTCAGTATGGAGTTGGGGGAGGTAAAGGTGTGGAGTGAAGTGGGTTTTCGGGGAAGATGGATGTGAGGGGGTGAAGGAGTGTGTGAGTAATATAAAATAAAAACATGGAACCAAAAATATAATAAGAATAAATTACGATCTTGGGCCCTTGAACTAAGAATAAATTAGGGTCTTGGGCCCGTGAAGCAAGAAGAAAGTAAGGGTATTGGGTCCACAAAACAAAAGAAAGTTATGGGTCCTGACCCGATACAAATTAATAAAACTAGGGCCTAGGGACCGAAATAAATTTAGATGTGTTTCGAAGAAATTACTTTATTCCACATGCAGGAAGTATTTCTTATTGCTTAAACACAAACTTGGATATATTGAGCACACGATCTCATATTTGGGGTTCATAAAATGTTTGTCAAAGGTAATACTTAGGGCTACACCATGGACTTATAATATTTCAAAAAATTTCTTCTTTTGATATCATTTTTTTTTATGAATCCAAGAGGAGGAAAATATAGATGACCAATTTTGGTCAACAGGTACGTTAGTCATATTGTGGGAAAGAAAATTGTATAGGGGAATCTTAAGAAAATTGAAGTTATGCAGAATTGACATCGCCCAAAAACTCTTAAGATATTGCATGGATTTCTAGGTTTAACAAGTTATTATTGCAAGTTTGTTAATAATTATGGAAAAATTATGGCACATCTCAAGACCCTCCTAAAAAATAATTCCTTCACTTGGACTCCAACAACTGACCAATCCTTCAAGGGCTTGAAAACCTCTATGTGCACGAATTACATCCTATCCCTTATCGGCTTCACCAAGACTTTTTTCTTGGAATGTGATGCTTCTAGAAAAGGAATTGGTCCAGTCCTCATGCAAGATAGTCTACCTTTGGCCTTCACCAGCAAACAAATTTCAGATTGGCCTTCAACCAATACATACATGAAAATGAAATGTTGGCTATTATGCATGCCATAGATCTTCGACATCCTTATCTATTGATTAAATGATTCCATATTAAAACTGATCACCAGATGCTCAAGTATTTTTTCGAACAAATAATGTCATCCCTAGAGCAACAAAAATGGGTCACCAAGATATTTGGATATGATTATGAGATAATTTGAAAGAAGGGAAAACAAAATGTTGTTTTTTATTCTCTTTCTTAAAAATATGAAGAAGAAGGGTCCCTCTTTTCCCTCTCCTTTGTTTTACGTGATTGGATCCAAGTTGCTCATTAGGAATTGTTACAATATCCCAAAATATCACGCCTGATCAAACAATTGTAAACAAATTATACAATCTTTCTGGGGTACTCTTGGTACAATAATGAGCTTCGCTACAATGACTTTCTCTATCTAAGAAAATAGTCACAACTTAAATCTATGGTTGTTTATGGAATTCATGCTTCACCCACCGCTAGGTAGTCAAGGTTTACCAAAACCTATGAAAGGTTCAAACGTTCTTTTTTTCTGGGATGGTATGAAACAAGATGTTCACACCTTTGTGGTTGAATGTGATGTCTATCAATGCAACAAAGGAGAAATAGTAAAACCCCCTGGCACACTCCAACCCCTTCCAATCCCCCCTTCTACTTTGCAGGATATCTCTATGGATTTCATTATGGGCCTCCCTAAATCAAGAAACAACACAATCATCATAGTGGTGGTTGATTTTCTTTCCAAATATGATCATTTATGTTCTCTATAACATCTCTTCACCAAATCCACTGTGGCCCAAGTTTTCATGGATAATATCTTCAAAAATCATGGCATGTTAGATTGTATTGTCGCTAACATGAATCCCACGTTTACCAACAATGTTTGGAAAGTGTTGTTCAAGCTTCAAAGCATCAAATTTTTCCACTGCACCAACTCTTCTATATTCCATCTTCTAGTGGAATACAACTCCATAATATGCCACCTCAGAGACTGCTACTATTCTGCAACAATTTCATCATCTCAAGCCTTGGGGAAAAGGTTGTTTGTGAAGGGGAGTCCATGTTAGGGACCTAACCTCTCTAACCCCTCATGTAGGTAGAATAAAATATTTTCCATGTAGTAAAGGATGACATTAGTTTATAAGGCCTATTTAATAAATGAGAAAAAGTGAATGTAAGAAGACCTTGTTAGCACCATGTGTTTTGTAGTTAGATTCAGAGGTTTGTCCAAACATTTTCAGAGCCATGTCTTGGTTTTTATAAAAAAAATAAAAATATTGACTAAGTCGCAGTTGGTGTGTCAAAGTTTATGAGGTGAGTGACTAATTAAACAATGGTTTGAAATGTCGAGTAAGTAGTTTGGTCATAATTGGTAAAATTGTGTTAGGTTTGTCATGTTTAAATTGTAAAGGTATACTTTCCTAAGTCTTGAGTCATGTCAAAAAAGTGGAATTTAGGTACCAAGGTCAAGTCAAGCGGTTAGGATAAAGGTCATGTAAAAAGATATTCTGGGTCATCATTACCTAATCATGAAGTTAGAGAAGTGAACAATCATAGCACTCCATCTCATTTGTAGTATTTCACATTTTAAAGGAGTACCCATAGCACGAGGTCACTATGCAAATATTTAACCTTCTTTAAGACATCTCGTTACTATGGATATTTTGTCCCTTTTCATAATTGCATTGCTTATCTGTTCAAGCACAAATATTGGTCACCATTCATGTTTCTCCATCACTTTAAAAATTTGTGCGTCATCCATAGTTTTTCTAGCAAGCTCTGAAGCCCTTTTCTACGTAAATACTATCTTCTTCCAGTCACTACATAAATATCCTATTTTGATTTTTTTGCATATATTCCATCACTTTCAGTCATTGTTAAGGATTTTTCCTTGGAGCCCGTTGCAAATTATCTTTTGGAACAAGTTTTTTTTCCCACAATCAACCTTCTTTCTTCTGATCTAAATTCTTATTACCTATTGTTGCGCCGATATTTTCACTACACCAAGTTTCCCATTGTTGTTTTTTGTTGTGACAAGTTTTCCACTGTGTCGAAATTTTTTGTCACGTTTTACTGTTGCGTAAAGTTTCTCATTATGCCAAATTTCCTGCCATCGATTTTTTTGTTGCAAAAAGTTCCATTTTTCTACTTTTTCTTGTGCATTGTGAAAAGGTTACTATTCTTATTCACTGCGCAGAGAGGCTATTACAATTTTATTGATGCGTGCCTTAAATTGACATATACCAACATCATGACAAATTCTCAAAGTAAAAGAAAGAATGAAAGAAGTGACAAGGTCATGAGGTTTGAACCACATGATTCAAAGTTAATAAATGAAGACCTGATGATCAGGGTGTCTTTTGGACAAGACGGATGCATACGTTTCTGTGAAAATATTCAAGTATATAATGTGAAACTAACTAATCATTTCTCCCTTAATTTTACTTGTGTTAATGGGACTATTGCAGAGATCACTTTTCAAGTGAAAGAGGAAGATATGTCAGTTAGGATGGAGATCCCTCTATAGGGAGGACAATGTTTTAAAGGTATTCCATTAGATACTTCACAATATATTGATTTCGTCAAGCCTAAATATCAAAATCAGAAAATTAGAGCCGAAATTCCTAGTGAGTTTCTCTTGGAACCTTTTAAGAAAATTTTGAATATAATCAGGAAGTACTTGTCCTATGAGGGAAGATTCGACAAGGTGTATCCATACCACATCAGGCTACTGATGGATTTTAGATGGAGAAGTCCCTTAAACTTACATTTCTTCGTGTGTTGAAGCCTGGGAAAGATGGAAGACAATGTCCAAGCCAAAGTTGACGAGGAAGAAAACAACTTATTTCATTTTTCCTTTATTAAGATGTTCGTTGTTGCGGAGATGGGAAAATTAAACACGGACTTGAATTCTTTCCTAATTTTGGTAAAAATTCCTAGAGACCCTGAAGGAGATATTCTTTTATCTACTAAGAAATCAACACTTCATAGTTTATAGGTGAGAGTGGGAGATTTTTCTTAAAGAAGAAAATAAAAATAAATGGAGGATTAATAACTTAGTTAGCCAACATCTAGGAAGAGAATAAAAAAGATATTTACTGATGAAAATGAGGAGACCCAAGATCCAAGTACGTTGTGGACTAGGTCTTCTACCAGGAGATTTCCCATACCTACAATTTATCCAGGGCTTGTTGAATGTGCAAACTAGTGGATTGATGAAAATCAAGTGGAACTAGGTGAGCAAGATGCATATACTAAGGAGGTGAGAACACAATTAAAGACAAATCAACATGTCATAGCCCAACTCTATCAAGAAAATAAAGAATTGAGAAGGGATTCAGTAGAAATAATTTCTTAAACACCAGCGTCGCAGATTCAAGTAGGTCAGAGATCTCCTACCTCACCAACAATAGGAGAAAAGAATATGAATTTATTGAAAAAGAATCTAAGAGAGGCTCAAGACGTGATCATTGAGCTCAACTATTAACGGATATCAAAGGATATCAAAGGAAAGAATCATGGAACATTTAAAGGAATACAAACCAACTATTAACGATGCATGTGCATCTCTCTTTGACACTTAATCAAATTGAAAATAAATGTGGCTATGTTGAGACATGTGAGGAGTTTGAAGAGACAAAAATTTTCATTAAAAAGGACAAACATGGCCTTATGACTACAAGTGAATTAGGAAAAGGAATATATGGACAAAATGAATGATCCCATCCTTTACCTCCATTGGGATTCACAGACACACCCTCAACAAGAGGATATTCCATGTGATATCACGACACAGATTTCCTAGCCAACATTTGCGTAGTAGAAACCAGAATTTACTGCGCAATGGTGACAGTGTTGTCTAGTGATACACATAATCATTCATCACAAATGTATGTTTGGAATTTTGTTAATAATTTATGATTGTAAATAACATCTCAGATAGGTTATGATTTCTAGATCGACTTTTCTATCTTTGGTAAATTTTGTAGAGTTTATTATTCTCTTTGAAAAGAACAAAATCCATAACTCTAGGAGATAATAGCTCGAGTCCTAGATACTAAGTGTAGTTTTTTTTCTATATATAGGGGCCATTTTGATCTAAAATGGGGGCACACAAGAAAAATTATAGATATTTTGATCCTCTATGTAATTTTTTTAATCTAAAGAAATACAACTGCAGAAATCCTGAGTTCGTTAAGAAAAATATTCTAATGGTGATGATATGAAACCTGTACCATTATTCGTATGTATTTCCTATGTACTCATATTCATTTTCACTTCTCTTCTTTTTAAATTGGTGAATTGAAAGTCCAAAATTCATCTAATTATGCTCTAGACTTAACTAATTTAAATTATTTCTTTCTTCTTAGCTAAGATCAGAATTCATCCATTGTGGTGTTATGATTCTATTGTATGTTTCCTTTCTTATTTCACCCTACATGATCAAACTAAACACTGAAGTTCATCACCTTATTTAGCCTTTGTTCCTCCGAGAAATTCTATCTACCAAGATTTGTTTTCATTTTTTTAAGGGTTGAATCCATTTCCCTAGAAACACTATCATTTATCAACAAACCTTGAATAATTATCTTAAAATTGTAAATCTAACCATCATTTTAAAACAACCTGTCTATTAGAGGTCAAGTCTCAGAGAGATCGCTCTCTAGATTGAAAAGGCTAGTTTCTAGTCTTAAAGTTGTTTCTTAGGTTACCTTTGTATATGGTTCCTTCAACCCAACAATTTACACAGCATTAAAGTTTTGGAGCCATTGTGAGGGACGAAACTGAAAATGTATATGGTTCCTTCAACCCAATGTCTAAAAGCTTAGATTTGATTCCTGAGGGTAACAATGAATGAAGCACATTTCTGGTTGAATTTGTTTTACCCTGTGGAATTCATTTAATAATATCAATAGCATATTTTTATCTTTTGAGGAAATAAGAAATCCTAGATCCTAAGAGAATTTGCACTCGAAGGAACCATGATCTAGAACCTATAGCATCTGTGTCTGATCCTGAGAAACTCTTGCACAAAATAAAATAAAAGACAATTCAATCATTTTCTTTCCTAGACAGAAATCTATCCTTACCCAACGACGATTTAAAAAATATTTATGAACTTGAATTTGATGTAAAATTTGAGAAAACCTTGTTCAGATCTAGATCATAATCTAGGTTGAATGCAATTATCTTTGATGAGAATAAATTCCAGCCTTTGATTCCCATTGTTCCCATTTAGACTATTCCTATTCAGATTGTCCCTGCTCAGACTGTTCAGATAGCCCAAAATCCTTATAGAGTCATGGCAGCCAGATTTTCTCCTATTGCCTTGCTTGCCCAATTGCAAGATTTACCCCAAAATTATAATCAGAGAATTAGATCATTCAATATTGAAGAAAATAGATCAACCCAAAGACACTTGGATTGGTTCAATGATTTTTTTTATCTAGAGGAATTAGATCATGAGCATCAAAAACTCAGGTTGTTTGCACAAAGTCTTTCAGGAGAAGTCAAAAAATGGTTTAAATCTCTTCCTATAATGAGTATCCCTAATTTTGCATATTTCAAAACACTTTTTCTTGCAAGGTGGAGTCATAAAGGGAATCCTTTTAAGTTGCTAACTCAGTAAAATAATATAAAAAGATCACCAAATGAAACAGTACAAGAGTTTTCAACCAAATTTATGAAATTTTATAATTTAATTCCTACATAAGTTAAACCTCCTCCTTGAGCTGCCCAACATCGATATGTTGATTCTTTTGACAGTGAATTTTCCTTGTTGTTAAGATAAAGAAGATCCGATACATTAGATTATTCAATGAGCGATGCAATTGAAGTAGAGGTAAATTTGATGGCATCAGGGAAGATTAAACATAATGGTGACAGAGATGTAAAGAAGCTACAAGGATAAGACCAACCCTCAACTTCTCAATCATCAGATAAGAAATTTGATTTTATGATGAAGACTATGGAAAGACTCATGGAAAGAATATCCTTGGAAAATAATCCTACCACTAGGGATCAAACAAATTTTCATCCCAGAAATCAAAATTTTATAAGAGCTCTAGTTCCATCGGTCAGGCAAAGAGATCAGAGAAATCCAGGTGATCAATAAAGAAAACCTCCTTTCCAAAACAACTATGTAAATGAATATTTTGGTCAAACAATTGAAGACAATATGCATTGTTGTGACGGTACATAAACAAATGTGTTCTTAATTAAAGAATAACATTATCAATTTATGGATGCAAATGATAAGGTTATGTAGGATAAGGATGATATGTTTTCATTGGAAACATAAGAGTTTAGGAAAGGATACCATAATGCAATTATGCAGCTTCATAAACAATATAATTTCAGAAGTAAAAAGGTTCCTACAAATCCTCCAAAGGCAAATCCTACAAGCAAACTTCGGTTTAATACACCTTCTTCAAGCCAACCGAAGAAATATAATTCAGCAAAGCATGCAATGGAGAAAGGGAAATACAAAGAATAACCCCCAAAGAAAATACCCGAGGAAAGAAACAAAGTAGTCATGAAAGAGGTAGAAAAGGCTCCATCTCCTTTTAATTTTGAAAGTGAAATGGATAAAACCAAAATTTGTGTTCCATTTAATGAGCTAATTAAGAATGGAGAATATAAAAATCGAACCATTAAAATGCTAAAAATGGAAGAATCGCCTAACACCTTGAATGTAAAAGTTGATTACCCAGCTATCTTTTTTTGCCCACGTGTGGAGGAGAGTGGTGATGTTGATGATGTTCATCCTTTCTATGTTAGTCTTAAAATTCATGACATGACCTTAGAAAATTTCATGTTAGATTCAGGAGCATCACATAATATGATGCCCAAGGTTGTCATGGATGAGATGGGCCTAGATATTACAAGACCTTATAAGGATATTTTCTCTCTTGACTCAAGCAAGGTGAAATGCTTGGGTTTAATCAAAGACCTATTTGTATCATTGTCTCAAATTCCATCAAAATATTTGATCATGGATGTAGTGGTTTCTAACATCCCTCCTAAATTTGGCATGTTGTTATCTAGATCTTGGGATGAAAATTTGAAAGGAACTTTGCAAATGGATATGTCATATGATACTATCCTTGTTTTCGGTCAATAAAGGAGGATGTATAGAGAAGTTTTTCTCAAGAACATGGTGAGTAGAAGAACTCAACCAAATAATCATACCATTTACTATGTTGATACTTAGGTTGGTTCCTCTATATTCTATAATGACTTGACTTTTGAAGAGGGGAAGCCAACAACTATTATGGTCATCAAAGAAAAAGTTGATCATCAAACAAAGGAAATTACAAATTAGAAAAATAGTGTTGAAGATGAAATGTGAAATATGAGCTTTGATGGAGCTTCTAGCAGAGAAGGAGAAGGAGTTGGTGTGTGGATTAACCCTCCCAATATACGTACAAAAATATGTTCTTACAATCTTTCTTTTGGTTGTACCAATAATATGGATGAATATGAGGCACTAATGTTGGGATTGAAGACTTTAAAAGAATAAGATGGTAGGAAGATAGTTGTACATGGATATTATGAGATTTGTATCGACCAGGTAAAGGATATATATTAGTCCAAGCATCCTAGATTGAGATCATATAGGAATTTTGTGCTTGATATTCTTGAATATTTTTTACAATACAATTTGTCAATGATTCCTAGGGGGAAAAACCAAATTGCAGATGCTTTAACCACTTCAACTTCGATTTTCAAAATTCCAATTTTTCTTAATAAAAATTATGAAATCGAAGTCAAGAATAGGCAAGCAGTACCTGATAACATTAAATATAGAAAAATATTTGAAGATGCCAAACAGGGGAGAGATTCCTTCAGATGAGTGATGAATTTTCTAATTCAAATATTGATGATGAGTATTGCTGTGAAGAGAATGAAGATGCGTATGTGTTTAACATTGATGACCTTTTTCATAATCAGATTGTTGGAAGAGATATTTTGCAACTCAAAAATAATATTATTCCCAAAGCCTTGGTCCCATTGGAAAATATGTTTGACAACAACGATGTAGCCAGATATCCTAAAATCACTGCAAATGATGAGGACATAGAAGACTGCAACATTGGGACTCATAAGGATCCTGAGATCATCAAACAATCAAGAAAACTCACTCCAAAAATTAAACAGAGGTATATCATCCTTATGAATGATTTCCCTGATGTCTTTACATGGAGTTATGAAGATTTAAAGGTCTATGATAGATAGATAATTCAACATATAATTCCCATCAAGGATGATCATAAACCCTTCAAGAAAAAGTTAAGAATAAACCCTATGTCCTTGCCATTGATTGAAAAGGAGGTAAGGAAGTTGTTGGATTCCAAAAAGGATTGTGTCCTTAAGATTTTCCAAGTGGGTGGCTAACCTAGGTCCTTTCAGGATAAAAGCGGTGAGATTAGGTTATGTGTAGATTTTCATAATATAAACAAGGTGTCTACCAAATAAAATTATCCACTTCCTAAGATGGATTACATCCTTCAGAAGGTGGTGGGATCTCAGAGGATATCAATGCTTGATGGTTTCTATCGATACAGTGAAATTATGGTGCTTCCAGATGATCGAGAGAAGATATCTTTTACAACACCTTGCAGAAATTTCATGTAACAAAAAATGCCTTTTTCGGATTATGAATGTTGGAGAAAATTTCCAAAGGGCCATGGACATAGCCTTTGCTGATGAAAAATATAAGTTTATTTTGATTTACCTAGATGATATCACTATATTTGCAGATTCCAATGATCAACATCTCAAACATCTAAGAATGGTTTTCTAGAAATGTATAAATTTTGTGATCTAGATGGATATCGGTGGCCACCCACCTTTTCCAACTGGCTCAAAACAATTTTTTGGCAATTTTGGTAATTTACAATTTTTAGCAGTTTTGACTTTCATAGTCGTTTTGAGGCCCTAAACGATGTTTTTTTGGAAATAAGGTTTGAAATATGTAGGTTCCTTCAATATTGTGCCTAAAATGAATCTCCTTGATGAAGCCTTTCCAACGGGTTATCATACACCTAAAACGAAGATCGTATGCAAAATTTACGACTGAGGGAAGTTGATTAACTAGCTTACCCAAACGGGGCCCAAATGAATTTTCGCGTTTCATCTCCTAGGGTTAGGATTTTGGATGTATACAGTTTTTGACATTCCTTCTTATTGTAAAAGGGCCTTTAGAGCCTCGTTGTAATGATCTTCTTGCGAATGAGCGCAACCGTCACATCTCTTTTTAGAGATAAGCTGCCACCATTCCAGCAATCTTATGTCCACTCCATTTTACAGTTTTCAACTTATTTCATCATTGAATAGAAAACTAGTTTTACTGTATCTCTATTATTTTGTGTTAAGAACCTGTTAATAATCTGTATTCATTTCTTTCTTCCAATAAAATCTGGATCAGTTTGGCATCTCATTGAATCCAAAAAATTCAAACTTTGGAATGGAAGAAAGAAGGGATAAAAATAGACCCCAGTAGAGTGGAAGCAATTTTGAATATCAACACTCCCAGGAGAAAGAAAGAGGTACAATATTTCCTGGGAAAAGTGAATTTCTTGAGAAGGTTTATTCCTAACTTGGCTGAGATCATAAAGTGTATCACAAATATTCTCACGAAAGGAAATGAAATAAATTGGAATCCCAAAGCTACAAGTCTTTTGAATATATTAAAGTGGTGTTGGCCAAAGCTCCAGTGTTAGCCAATGCAAAGTTTGCCAAATATATTATCTTCTTTTCGTTTTCTTCAAAACACACCATTGCTGGTGTTTTGTGGAAAAAAGATGATTAGAACTTTGAAAGGCCCATAGATTATTATAGCAGGACATTGAGAGACTCCCCAGTAAGGTATGACATCATGGAAAACCATGCATATTCCTTGGTGAAACCCCTTAATGAATTTAGAACTTATATGTTGCATTCCCATGTCGTTGCTTATGTGCCTAGAAATTCTATGAAAGACATTTTAACTTAGCCTGATCCTGAAGGGAGAAGGGGAAAATGGATAGCAGTGGTGTTGGAGTATGACCTCAAGATCAAACCCACAAAGCTGATTAAAGGTCAAGGACTTTCAAAGTTGATGGCGCAACCCAATTGTGATGTTTTGGGAATCAATTTTATGGTTCATTTTCAACAAATTCATAAGAAGAAACAACCCCACAGATATATCAAAAGTTCCTTGATTCTCCTCGGTATGCTAATATTATTTATGTAATAATAAACTTGCAAGCTCCTCCTAAGTTGAGAAAAAGAAAAGCCATATTTTTTAATTTTAAAGCAACAAAGTTTTTCATTCTAGACCATTTTATGTATTGGAAAGATCGAGGTGGGAAATTGATAAATTGTTTGATGGGGGAAGAAATGAAAAAGGATATCAAAGAGTTTCAAAAAAGTGACTATGGGGGACATCATTATTGGAAGACAACTACGCACAAAATAATGAGAGCAGGGTTCTATTAGCCTAGTATTTTATCTGATGTATAAAAGGAATTTTCCAGCTACCACGAATGCCAGATCTTTGATGGAAAAATAAAGTTGCAACCTCTACCTTTAAATCCTATCTCTATTGAATCTCCATTCATTCAATGGGGTCTTGATTTTTTAGAAGAAATTTATTCATCATCCTCAAATCAACATAGGTGGATACTGACAACGACAAAATAATTCACGAAATGGATTTAAGAAGTCCCCACAAGGCAAGCTATCGATATTGTCATCATTCAATTTTTAGAAAGCAATATTTTGTCTAGATTTGGTTGTCCAATAAATATCATTACTAACAATGCAACATCATTCAAATCCAAGAAAATGGATAAATTCTGCAGTGACTATAATATAGCTCTTGGCCATTCCATAGCTTATTACCCACTGGGTAATGGATTGGATGAATCATCTAACAAAATATTCACCGGTATTATTAAGAAACTTCTGTAGGAAAATAAGAAAGATTGGCACAAAAATATCATATATGCATTATGGGCTGACATGATTACCACTAAAAGGTTTATTTCCACATCACCTTTTAAGATTGTATATGGTACATAGGCAATTTTTCCTACCTCATTAAGATTGCTAGTGATGAGATTATTGCAAGAACAAGAAGATGAACCAAATGATGTTATAAGGAGAATAAACCAATTAATCCATGTGAATCAAATGAGAGAAAAAGTCTTCAATAAATCACAACTGCACCAAGATAAAATGAAAAGATATTTTGACAAACATACTAAGGAATATGATTTCAAGGTGAATGATCTGGTAGTAAAGTGGGACACAAGGAATGAAGACAGGGGGAAACATGGTAAGTTTGATCATCTTTGGATGCAACCATTCAATATCGTTGCATACCATGGGAACAATGCCTATTTGTTGTCAGAGCTTAATGGAGATCTTACTGGTGGGGGACCTGTGAATGAAAGGTTTCTCAAACATTATCTTGTTTAAAAAAAAAGTCTTCATGTTATTGTAAAATAACCATTTTATTTTCAAATAAAGCATTTTGAATCAATAATAACCAGAAAATTTAAGCCCGAAGTGAAGGCCCTAAATTTATGCTGAGTTTGGTCAAAGTTGTGTCAAGAGAGTCTTGTAAATGAGTTTGTTTTGTCAGTTTAGAGATTTTAGTCAAAAAACTCCCAATAGTCAGGCACTTAATCTACTGTTCTTTGCTACATCACTCGGAGGATAACATCCCCATTGGAGATAGTTGTTAGCACCATGTTTTTTGTCGTTAGAGTCAGAGGTTTGTCCAAAACATTTCAGAGCCATCTATTGGTTTTTATAAAATTCAAAACTTTCTTGAATAAGTTGTAGTTGGTGTGTCAAATTTTATGAGTTCAATGACCAATTAAAGAATGGTTTAAAATGTCGAGTAAGGATTTTGGCCATAAATTGGTAAAAGGGTGGAAGGTTCGTCATGTTTAAATTGTAAAGGTCTACTTTCCTAAGTCTCGACTCATGTCAAAAAAGTGGAATTTAGGTACCAAGGTCGAGTCAAGTGGTTAGGATAAAGGTCACGTCAAAATATATTACGAGTTATCATTACCTAATCATGAAGTCAGAAAAGTGAACAATCTTAACACTCCATATCATTTGTACTATTTCACACCTCAAAGGGGTACATGCTGCGCGAGGTCACTGCAAAAATGTTTAACCTTCTTTAAGACAACTCGTTGCTATGGATTTTCCATCCCTTTTTATAATTGCATTCCTGATCTATTCAAGAATAAATATTGGTCACCCTTCATGTTTCTCCATCACTTTCAAAATTTGTGCGTCGTCCATAGTTTTTGCAGCGAGCTTTGAATCCCTTTGTTGCGTAAATACTATCTGCTACCATTCGATACATGCATCTCCTATTTTGATTTTGCTGCATATCCTCCATCGCTTTCATTCATTGTTCAAGAGTTTTCCTTGGAGCCCATTGAAAATTAGTTTCTAGAACGAGTTACTTTTTCTCACAGTCAACCTTCTTTCTTCTGAGCTAAATTATTATTACCTACTGTTGCATCGATATTTTTGTTCCGTCAAGTTTCCCATTGTTGTTTGATATTGCGCTGATTTTTCCGCTACATCATATTTTTTTGTCACGTTTTACTGTTGTGTCGAGTTTCTCACTGCAAACATTTTTTTGCCACTGATTTGTTTACTGCGCAAAGTTTCCTATTGCTACTTTTTCTTGTGCATTGTGCAAAGGTTACTATTCTTATATGTTGCATAGAGAGGCTATTACATTGACATATACCAACATCATGGAAACTTATCAAAGTAAAATAATGAATGGAAGAAGCAGCAAGGTCGTGAGGTTTGAACCACATGATTTAAAGTTACTAAATGAAGACACGATGATCATGGTGTCTTTTCAATAAGTCATATGCATACGTTTTTGTGAAAATATTCAAGAATATAATGCAAAACTAACTAAGAAGTTCGCCCTTTATTTTACTAGTTTCAGTGCAACTATTGCAGGGATCGCTTTTCAAGTTGTTAGCGCTCAAAATGTCCTTTCAAATTTTTAAGCGCCTTCATCATTTCATGCTTCATTTGTTGATTTCCTTGGTGATTTTCCATTGTCGTAATCTTCAAAATTTCCCATCAAGACTTGATACGATCCCATTGATCGCTTTTTCCCAATATTCTTGTGACTTTGTTTTCTCACCTGCATTTTAAAAAACCAATAATTGTCATTTAGCCTAAAAATCTAGTTTTTAAATCTTTTATATTTTCAAATAAAAATATAATTTTTTATATATAATTTTTTATGAAAAAAGGTGGTGTGTGCTCAAGTGATTGATGCAACCCCCCCCCCGCCCCCCCCGTTTTCCCCTGACTTCAGCAGGTCAGCTAGCCTCTTGGCCTTAAAATCATTTCTTACCTCTGAGCCAAAGTGGCTCTTTGATTCTGTGTTGGAATCTCTTAAGTATATTCTTCCACAGGTCCTTGTGAAACTCAAACTACTCTATCAAGCACTAGACTCAAGCCTCACCTCCACATGGCTATGGGAGGTAACCATGTGCCTACACTAAAAAGTGCATCGTGGTTTCGTGTGTCAGGATTTTGTGACTTGGAAGACCAAGAGGTCCTACACCTTGAATCTCCCGAAGGACAAAATGTCCTTACTCTTCCATGCTAAATATATGATCCTCACTATCCCTTGATCAACAACCCACGCTCCTCCATCGACACTTTGTGAAGGTTCTCCCCTTCGAACCCCTAACTCTCGAAATTTCAAAGTCTGCTTCTGGACGATCGACAGTCCAGATCACTCCTGGATCAATGGCCATGATTATGTCATGATTTCGTGTAGCATGAGTTTGTGTAGTTCTACCCTTTGACCACTTCAAGTCGTGAGTCAGTGAAATGCTACTCGATTGCCACACGTCCCTCCTCTGATTTTTTCGTCTGGCTGACATGTTTCCTCTTGGATATCTGACGGTCTGAGTTGTCGTCGGGATTTCATGTATAACAAGTGTGAAAGAGTTTTCACCTCTATTCCTCCAAACAACGAAATGCCAAAATCATCTTTTGTGCATGAAGCATTAAGTTTCATGCTACTCGTGCTGATCTCACAGTTTTCTATCCTTGTCTCTGCACTCCTCCAATCTCGACCGGTCTTCCTCTGGAACCTTCGCTGCTTCCAGTGTTTGAAGATTTTTCAGCCTCCAAAGGTTTCGAGCCTTTGTCCCATCCTCTGCATGTCCACGTTGGTTCAGTGAACACTTTGCAAGGGTTATCCCTCATGATCATTTTCCTTTATTGGATTTGACCTCTCACACACACCTTGCGTTCTTCGGGACCTCGAAAACTCAGAATCGAAGGTCTCTTTGAAATAACTCTCCTCACCTATCTGACAGTCTCCCTTCCTGGTTCTTCGACACTTAGTCATTTCTAGACTCTGTGCACTCCTTGCACCTGGATTCTCAAGTTTCCTTTGTTCTCTCTAAACCCTTCTATGAGTCATTCTGAGACTCAATCAATGCACCCCTGGCATTTGGGATGCACACCTTGCATACAGGGATTAGAAGAAAAGAAATTGAAATGTATCTAGTTTATTTACAGACTCATACAATCACCTTCTTGAACTCTCATACATGAACGAGAATGAAATAAAAACAATATACAAAATACAACATTCATTGATTCATATGTCAAATGAACATAGTCCAAGTTCGAGACAATTCTGTCTGTTCTATCACCAATGAAAAACTAATATTACACAGTATTTTTTCCACTCTATTCTATGCTACTCTATCTATTACATTTTGATCTCATGCATCCTAATATATTCTAATACAATACTGAAAAACTATCTAAGGACCGACTCCATGAGCTCTCTTGGCCTGTTCTGAAACCTATCATTTCAAACTTCAAAACTAACACCTACTCTGTCCTATTACAATAATTGCTAATTACTACCAGATAGAGTCGACACTCCATATTTGCAGTTTCTTATAGTCCTTAGAGACTTTACAAACAAGTTACATTAAAAAATGATGTTACAAAAATTCTCAGCAACCCATTTAAATTCTAAGTTAATGCTCGATTTGAAATTTTGTCATTGGTGAGATGTCCTTTGTTTGCCTTCGCATGTGCATTATTGTCTTTGAAGGTGATGCTCCTGCATCATACTCCTGTGGTTAGAAATTTTCATGGACTCCTGTCCATGAGCTCCTACACTGTCTTTCCATGCTTCAAAATAT
>JASDQU010307948.1:167549-196258 GCA_032191745.1 Picea mariana
TGATATGTTTGCCTTATGGTGTTCTTTCCATCCCTCTTTTCAATAATTTTCTCCATATGAGGTTTTTATGATGTGGACAATTTCTCTTCCCACTGGATTTATTTCTAATGATCTAATTCTCCTACTTCATCTCTCCTGTAAGGATACAGGTCTGCCGTATTGAATATCAACGATATCCCAACATTGTCTAGTAGCTCAATCTCATAAGAATTTGCTATGAATTTTCTGAGAATCTTGCATGGCCCTATCTTTTTCATCTTCAATTTGTTATATTTTCACCTTAGAAATATTTGTTTTCTCAAATGAGATAAAAATTCATTTCTAACTTCGAATTGAACTTCTCTTCTCTTTTGATCAACTCTGCTCTTGTATTTCTGGCTATTGTTCTGTAGCTGCTCTCTAACTCAGTCATGGAGTTTTTACATATCTGTTGCAAAATCTTCTGCTCCAGCACTTCTGAAATCATCTTGATTCAAATTTATCAACTTTGTAATACCTCTTGGTTGTATACCATACAAAATTTCAAATGGAATTTTTCCTGTGCTCTTGTTCACTGAATTGTTGAACGCAAATTCTGCCTATTCTAGAATTTGATCCCATTGTTGACCTTGCTCAGTGACTAAACTTCTCAATAGGTTTCCAAGACTCTTGGTTACCACTTCAATCTGTCCATCTGTTTGAGGGTGATATGTTGAAAAAAAGGACAATTTCATCCCTATCCTCTTCTATAGAGTCCTCCAAAAGTGTCCTAGAAAGTTGGTCTCTCCATCTAAAACTATGCTTCTTGGTAATCGATGTAGTCTTACTACTTCTCTAAAAAATAAGTTGGTGATGTGTGTGGCATTGGTTGTCTTCTGACATGGTATGAAATGTGCCATTTTTGAGAATCTATCTACCACAACAAATATGGAATCACTCCCTTTCTGATTTCTAGGCAATCCCGCAAAAAAATCCATAATGATTGCATCCCACGATCTCTATGGAATTGGCAATGGCTGATACAAACTAGTGTTTTGTTGTCTTCCTTTTTCATACTGACAAATTCTGCAATTGTTCATGAGCTTCTTCACTTCTGCTCTAATTCTCGGCCAATAATATGAATTTCTCAGCTATGAAAATGTCTTATCCTAACTAAAGTGTCCAGCTAAACCTCCACTGTGTTTCTCTTTCAACAGGTTGTCTCTCATTGAGCACTTCAGAATGCATAATTGGCTTCCTTTGAAAAATAATCCATCCAAAATCAAATATTCAGTCCATCAGCTTCTGTCTCCGAATAAAGGATTCTTGCAGGCCTCATAAGCTTCTTTGAAATATGCATCTTCCTTATACATCTCCTTGAGGTTTTCAAACCCGAAAGTCTCCACCTAGAATTCCTGTACAATCAAATTCCTCCTTCTCAAAGAATCTGTGACTCTTTTAGCAGTTACGGAAATGTGTTTAATAAGATTCTTTGAAATATGCATCTTCCTTATACATCTCCTTGAGGTTTTCAAACCCCAAAGTCTCCACCTAGAATTCCTGTACAATCAAATTCCTCCTTCTCAAAGAATCTGTGACTCTTTGAGGTTTTCATAAGCTTCTTTGAAATATGCATCTTCCTTATACATCTCCTTGAGGTTTTCAAACCCCAAAGTCTCCACCTAGAATTCCTGTACAATCAAATTCCTCCTTCTCAAAGAATCTGTGACTCTTTTAGCAGTTACAGAAATGTGTTTAATAACAAAAGTAAAATTTTTCATAAATTCTACCCATTTGGCATGTTTCTAATTCAACTTTTCTTGCCTAGTAGTAAATTGCAAAGCATGATTATTATTGTACAAGACAAATTCTTTAGGAATTAGATAATGCCTCCATTTTTTCAAAGCTTGAATCACTGCTTAAAATTCCTTGTCATATGTGGAATAATTTTGCTTGGCATCATTTAGTTTCTCATTGAAATAAGAAACAGGCCTATTATCTTGACTTAAGACTACTCCAATAGCTAATCCACTTCCTTTGCATCTCACCTGAAATGTTTTTCCGAAATATGGTATGACTAGAATTGGTTGCTCTGTGAATTTCTCCTTCAACACTCTGAAACATTTTTCAGCTTCCTTTGTCCAACCGAAGGACTTGTGTTTCTTCTTCACAGTGTCCAACATGGGTGCACATATGCCACTAAAATTTCTAATAAATTTCCTATAAAATCTTGCTAACCCATGAAAACTGCATACTTCGAATATGTTGCCCGACGATGGCCATTGTCTGATCCCTCTCACTTTTTCTGGGTCGATCTTCAATTCATTTGAAGAGATCATGAAACCCAAATATATGAGCTCCTTATTCATAAAATAACTCTTCTTCAGATTTATCAACAATTTCTCTTGCTGCAACCTTTCCATCATTGATGTCAAATATCTTAGGTGTTCTTCCTTTGTCTTGCTGAAGATTAGTATGTCATCCAGATATACTATGAAAATTTTTCCTATGAAGTCTTTCAACACTTCATTCATCATTCTCATAAATGTTCTTGTTGCATTTTTCATCCCAAATGGCATGACCAACCATTCAAGCAATCCTTCATTTGTCTTGAATGTTGTTTTCCATTCATTGCCCTCACTCATCCTTATTTGATGATATCCACTCTTTAAGTCTATCTTGGAAAAATATCTTTCTCCATTCAAACAGTCCATCAAATCATTCACCCTCAGCAAAGGAAAATTGTACCTAATTTTTATCTTGTTGATGTCTCTGGAATCTATACACATTCTCCACCCTCCATCCTTCTTTGGAATTAGTACAGTCAGTACTTCACATGGCCTTAGGATTTCCCTGACTAACCCATTATCCAAGAACTCTTGGAATTTATTTTTGACCTCCTCATTATCTCTAGGTGTCAGCCTATAAGCTACTTTGTTTGGTAAACTAGCTCTTGGAATAAGGTCAATGTGATGGCTTATGCTCCTAATGGGTGGCAATGAGTGTGGTAACTCATCCATGACTATATCAACAAAGTTTTCTAACAGTTCCTGGATTTCGATAGGAAAAGATTCTACAGAAGTATTTATAAGGATAACTCTAGGCTTCCTCACTATAGAAAACTGTGTTTCTTTCTCCTCCTTGACTTATTTCAAGAGCTCCTTCCCACTCATGAGAAGTATGCTTGAAATAGCTTATTTATTTTTCTCTTTGTCTTCTATGGGTAGCAACATATGTGTTCTCCCATTCTTTTCTAGGATATAGGTATTTTTTATTCCATCATGAATAACTTTTATGTCAAATTTCCACAACCTCCCCAATAAAATATGACAGACATCCATAGGAATTACATCACACAATATTTCATCTTTGTAACCTCCTATCTTAATTTCAACTTGGGATTGTTGACTTACCATGACTTGATGTCCTTTTTGCAACCATGATACCTTGTATGGATTTGGATATGTAGTTGTCCTTAGCTCCATATTTTCGACCATCTCTGTGGATAATAGATTGTCAGTGCTCCCATTGTCTATCCTTGCAAACTCTATCCTTCGTCTTGTAAGTAGTTTTGAACAGACTTGTTCATTGAATTGGTCCCTCTATTTCCTTTTTTGGTTTGAGAAGAATTTTCCTCTTCATGAGGTTTCTTCCTACTTCTCTTGTTTTTGCTTCCACATGCTTCTATGCTTCAACAATGTGTTCTTATCCAACTTCTATTTTTTTGTCAGGACATTCCCAAGATTTGTGTCCTTCTTTTCCATAGGTATAACATTTGACTATGCCTCCTTTGGCTCTTCCTCTGGAAAACGAACATCTTTCTTGATGTTGTCCTTCTTCAGAAATTCCACCTTTCTCCTAGTGACTATGTTGTTTGTCAGCTTCAGGCTTTGACTTTTGGAACTTTTCTCTGTTGGTTCCCTTACCTCTGCTAGAATTTTCGCCTTTGCTTCGTTGGCTTTGTCTCCTGGCCAATTTTTCTCTAGCTTTCAAGGCTACTTGATAAGAATCCTCAACTTTAATAATAGACATCTTGTTGATGTCCTCCTCAAATTCATATCTCATCCCATTGATATATCTGGCTGTCTTCTCATCTTCATTCTCTTTCTGTCTAGCCCTAATGTTTAGTCGGTAAAATTCTTCAGTATACTCCTCCACTGAGAAATCCCTCTTTTTCAGGTTCTGAAATATTTTGTAAATATTGATATGGTAATCCTTTAGGATAAGATTGGCTTTCATCTTGGATACCATCCTATCCTAGTTTTTAATTTTTTATTTACCATTTATCCTATGTTCGGCTTGCATATCATCCCACCATAACGCTGCACGACCTTTCAATGTTTCCACTGCATGCTTCACCATCTTGTCTTCTTCGATATCTTCGTAATCGAAGTATTTGTACATATCACGTACCCATTCTAACAATTATTCAACTTCTAAATTTCCTTCATACATAGGTACCTCTATCCTTTCTCTGGCTCCTATTTTCAAAACGTCTTTTATCAAGCGATCATGTGCAACATCCTCTGCTACATTTTCTTTGACCTCTTATTCTTCTCTACCCTCAACTTCATTGACATCACTAGAATTTGGTGCACTTCTTTTTGTTGTCTCCATGGTGTCCATTCTAATTTGGAGTTGCAAAAATTTCTTCTTCCATTTCTGCATTCGCTCTGCACCTTCTTTGTGGCATGATTTCACTGCGTCGCCCACAAACAAAAATAAATTTTTTCTTGATACCACAATGATACCAAATTTTCTCCTTTCTCCTTTTTCCTGTTGTCTACAAACAAATCAAAACTCCTCTCTGATACCACCTGATGCAAACCCCCGCTTGTTTTTCCCGGGCTTGCGCGGGTCTACTAGCTTCCTGATCATGAGATTGTTTCTTACTTCTAAGCCGAAGTGGATCTTTGATTCTTTGCTGGAATCTCTTAAATATATTCTTCCACATGTCCTTTTGAAACCCAGACTGCGCTATCAAGCACTAGAATCAAGCCTCACCGCCACATGGCTATGGGCGGTAACTGTGTACCTACACCAAAAAGTGTGTTGCGGTTTCGTGTGTTAGGATTTCGTGACTTGCGAGACAAATAGGTCTCGCACCTTCAATCTCCTGAATGCTAAAACGTCGAAACACTTCCACGCTAGATCGACAGTCCTCACTATCCCTTGATCAATGACCCATATTCCTCCTTCTATTGAGTCAGTACTTCATGACTCGACACTTTGTGAAGGTTCTCCCCTTCAAACCCCCAACTCCGACAATGTCGAAGTCTCCTTCTGGACAATCGACGGTCCAGATCACTCCTGGATCAACAACCTCGATTATGTCACGATTTCGCGTATCATGTGTTTGTGTACTCCTACCCTTTGACCACTTCAAGTCGTGAGGCAGCAAAGTCCTGTTCGACTGCCATGCGTCCCTCATTTGATTTTTCCATATGGCTAACACGTGTCCTCTTGGATATCCGATGATCTGAGTTCTCATCAGTATTTCACGTATCGCGAGTTCGAAAGAGTTTTCACCTCTGTTCCTTTGAACTTTGAAATGTCAAAATCCTTTTTTGGGAACAAAGCATTAAGGTTCACGCTACTCCTTCATATCTCACGGTTGTATGTGCTCATCTCTATGCTCCTCCAATCTCGACCATTCTTCCTCTAGAAACTTCGCTTCTTCCAGTCTTTGAATATTTTTTAGTCTCCAAAGGTTCCTAACCTGTGTCCCTTCCTCTACAAGTCCAATTTGGTTTAGTGAACACTCTACAAGTTTTATCCCTCCTGAGATTTTTCCTTTAGAGGATTCAAATTCTCACGCACAACTTGCTTTCTTCAGGACATTGATAAATCATAATCAAAGGTCTCTTTGAAAGAAATATCCTTGCCTACCTAGCGTTCTCCCTTCCTAGTTCTTCAACACTTGGTCATTTCTAGACTCTTTGCACTCCTTGCACTTGGATTCTCAAGCTTCCTTTGTTCTCTTTGAACCCTTCTTTGAGTCATTCCGAGACGCAGTTAACGCACACCTTGTGTTTGGGATGCACACCTTGCATACAAGGTTCAAAAGAAAAAACAATTGAAACTTATCTAGTTTCATTACAGACTCATAGAGTCACCTTCTCGAACTCTCATACATGAAAGAGAATGAAATAAAAACAATATACATAATACAACATTCATTGATTCATACGTCAAATGAACAGAGTCCAATTTTGGGACAATTTTGTCTGTTTTATTACCCATGAAAAACTAAAATTACACAATATTTCTCCCACTATCTTATGTTCTACTCTATCTATTACATTATGATCTCATGCATCCTGATATATTCCAATACAATACTGAAAAACTATCTAAGGATCGGCTCCATGAGCTCTCTCGTCCTGTTCTAAAACCTATCATTTCAAACTTCAAAACTAACACCTACTCTGTCCTATTAAAATAACTTCTAATTACTACCAGATAGAGTCAACACTCCATATATGTAGTTTCTTACAGTCCTTGGAGACTTTACAAACAAGTTACATTAAAAATTTTGTTACAAAAATATCTCAACAACCCATTTAAATTTTGAGTTAATGCTTGATTCGAAATTATGTCATTGCTGAGATGTCATTTGTTTGCCTCCACGTGTGCATTGTCGTATTTGAAAAGATAGAGTCAACACTCCATATATGCAGTTTCTTACAGTCCTTGGAAACTTTACAAACAAGTTACATTAAAAGAATTTGTTACAAAAATATCTCAACAACCCATTTAAATTTTAAGTTAATGCTAGATTTGAAATTATGTCATCACTGAGATGTCCTTTGTTTGCCTCCACGTCTACCACATATTTACTAAATCCATATTACATGTCGAGTTGTTCAATACCTATCACGGTTACAACATACAACACAAAGCCCATCATTAAGCGTCGAGCCCATGAGGCCTTCCCTTACACATTTCATCAAAAATATATGAGAGTATTGTTGTATATAAAGACAAAATATGTTATTTCATGCTATTGATGTGGGATATGTTCCCAAATGCCAAAAGTTCAACGATTGAGCTGCTAGGTTCCCGATTGATGATGCAAGTGCCAAAGGATTGTGCAAGTGTCGAGTTGTTATCAAAGAATTTCCAAGAAGATGAGAATCAGAGCACTGAAAAAAAGATTTTGAATCCCAATGATCCATGTGTTTGATTAATATCTAATATTTTTAGTCGTTGAATTCATTTGTACAGGTGATAATTTGAGGATCTTCATTTTATGTATCAACGCCATGAGTTAAGTTCCAGATCTAGCCAAAACAACAATGGGTTTGTGTTATTGAGTTATCTCGCTCATTGTATTTGCATTGTTGGCATCAAGGATCTTGTGTGTCCCGGTGTCAAAGAGGTTGCTGAAGTCTATAGAACTGCAGGTATTATAGTGAGAATGATAACTGGTGACAATATTAACACTACAAAAGCAATTGCAACGGAGTGTGGCATTTTAACAGATGATGGTGTGGCGATAGATGGATCTGATTTTTGTAAAAAGATCTTCGATGAGACGAAGAAATTAATACCAAACATTTAAGTCATGGAAATATCTTCTCCATTGGACAAGCATACCTTAGTGAAGCTGTTGTGCACAACATAGGGAGAAGTCCTTGATGTGACTGGTGATGGCACAAATGATGCACTAGCTTTGCGTGAAGCTGACATTAGTCTTTCAATGGGCATTGTTGGGACTGACGTTGCAAAGGATATGGTACAACAGGATATGCCTATCATTGAATATATTTTTTTCATCGTGCATCATTCTAGTTATGACAAGGAAAACAAGAAATTGTTGATGTCGACATTAAAGATGTCATGGCTTCACTCAAGCAGGCCCAAGTATTTATAGGTTAACCACTTTCAAAAGATCGAAACTTTGCAAGAATGATTGTCACTACTAGCACTGGCAAGGGCATAAATGACCTTCATAAAGGTTAATAAGGATCAAATCATCTTTTCATTTGCGTTCTGTGATTTTTTTAAAAATAAGATCAACCCTTGAGAAGAGCTGACTAGCTTCAACAGGATTCAAACACTATTGTTTTAGAAAATACAAAAGGAAAATATTCTACATATTCTGATATTCATTTTTCATCCTGGTCTGCATAAAATGTATCGTATTAACTGCATCTTTCTCATAGCATGATTTGTGAAAATAAGAACTGAATTTCATCGTTCAAGACACAAAAACAGAGTATATGGAAGAAACATATTCTATTAGATAACAAGCAAGATTTGAGGTAGAGTTTTAGTATTCAAAGCATATAGGTGGTAGAGCATTTGGCAGAAATATCCAAGATGGAAGCACTTGAAGCAGCCATTCTAGCCTCTAGCTCAGTTTCTAAAGAATTTTGGACAAAACTATTGAAAACAGTCATTTACAAGGAGTTGGTAGCACAAGAGGTTAGTTTTATATATTGCACGCTACCAACAAGCCTATCTTCAACGAGGAGAAAGAAAAGTGAAATTTGAGTTCTTTTTAGGATGAAAAATGGATGACTGAGTACCCAACTTTGGTTGATAGTTCAAAGAAGATATCTTCTATCCTCGAACAAGGCATAGAAGGAAGTCAAAGACCTAGATTTAGATAGGGATTGTAATCCCTTAGAAATAGGATCTCACATGTTTTCTTCTAACAATTTTGATTTATTTTGTCATGTATCTTTTTAGATCCATATTTTGGGGATATGTAACAATGTTGTAAAGGATATTTAGCTTATGAAAATTAACTTGTGAAGGGGGGGTTCAGTCTTCAGGACTGAATGTTGACCTTTAGGTTTTCAAACAACTTTATGCATTGAGATTTTAATAAGTATACATATGAATTTGCAGTTTCTTCACTGAGTCTTTAACTAGACCTCCATGTTTTCTTTATCTTCCACTGTTTTTTTGAGTGAATGTTCAGTTCATATATTCTTATGTTTATTTGATGATTGATAGAAGTCTGTATTTTACTGCATTGATAGGAAAAGAAAAAAAAATACCTTTCCTACTGTCATTAACCATTCATATATTCTTTTAGTGTATATGATTTTGTTGGTATGGTAGTATTCTCCATCTATTTGCAAATCCTTAAGTTATTCGATCAATACAGTGAAGGCCTTGATTGTTAGAGTGTTTTCATATTTGTCTTGGAGGAATGAGTTTTTGACAGTCAATTAATTTGATCCACCTTTCAAAACCCTTTTCATTGATATATTTCTTAAGTTACCAAGCTCACTTGAAATACAACCTAGAGTAACTCTTGCAGAGATAACACAAGTGACAAAGGAAGCTATGTCAGCTACAACGAAGATCCCTCTGCAAGGAGAAAAAGGTTTAAATTTATGCCATTAGACACTTCATGTTATATTGATTTTATCAAGCCTGAATATCGAAATTGAAAAAATGGAGCTGGCATTCCTATTGAGTATCTCATGGAACCTTTTGATAGACTTTTGAAGATAATCAAGAAGTACTTCACATATGAGCGAAGATTCTACAAAATGTATCCATAACACATCAGGTTACTAATGCATTTCACAAGGAGAAGTCCCTTAAACTTACCTTTCTTTCTATGTTGAATCTTAGGAAAGATGGGAGATAGTATCCAAGCCAAATATGACCAGGAAGAGAATAACTTATTCCCTTTTTCCTTGACTAAGATGTTGGTGGTTTAGTACCTGGGAAATTTTAATAGGGACTAGAATTTCTTCTTGATTTCAGAAAACATTTCCAAATCACATAAAGGAGATATTACTTTATCTGCTGAGAAATGAGAACTTCATAGTTCATAGGTGAGAGTGGGAAATGTTGTTTAAAGAAGAAAATGAAAATAAATGGAAGATTCATCATTCAGTCATCCAAGATCCATGAAGAGAAGAAAACTAAGATTTATTGATGAAACTGAGGAGACCCAAGCTCCTAGTAAACCGTGCACCATGTCCTTTTCTAGGATATTTCCCATACCTACAATTCAGCTAGGTCTTGTTGAATGTGCGAACCAGGGGATTGATGAAAAGCAAGTGGAAATAGGCGAGCGAGATGCATATACTAAGGAGCAAAAAAAAAAAATTAAAGAAAGATCAACATGTCATTGCCCAAATCTATTAAGAAAACAAAGAATTGATAAGGAATCTAGAAGAAATAATTCCTTAAACACCAGCATCACATAATCAAGCAGGTTAGAGATCTCCTACATCACCAACAAGAGGAGAAAATAATATAAATTGGTTGAAAAAGTAGCTAAGAGAGGTTCAAGATGTGATCATTGAGCTCAGGGAGGAAAAACGAATATCATAGGAAAGAATCATGGAACATTTCAAGGAATTAAAACCAACTATTTACGATTCATGTGCATCTCTCATTAATTGTCAATCAAAATTGAAAAGAAATGTGGCTCTATTGAGACAGGTGAGGAGTTTGAAGAGACAAAAATTGTCATTAAAAAGGACAAACGGGGCCTTACTACTGCAAGTGAATTTGGAAAAGGAAGCTATGGAAAAACTGAATGATCCCATCCTTTGATGCCAACGACATTCACTTGTGCAATCTCAGCAATAAGATCCAACGCGCAAGATTACCACGCAGATTTTGCAGCCAACATTTGTGCAACATAAGCCATAATTTACCGCGCAATGGTGATAGTGTTGTCCAATGATACACATGATGATTCATCACAACTGTATTGTTGTAATTTTCTTAATAATTTATGATTGTAAATAACATCTCAGATAGGTTATGATTTCCATATCGGCTTTCCTATTTTTGGTAAATTTTGTAAAGGTTGTTATTCTCTTTGAAAACAACCAAATCCATAACTCTAGGAGATAGTAGTTGAACTCCTAGAAAGTAAGTGTAGCTTTATTTTCTATATATAGGGGCCATTTTCATGTAAAAGGGGGGTTTGTGGGCAAAAGTATAGACATTTTTATCTTCTATGTAATTTTCTGAATCTAAAGAAATACAAATACAAAGGTCATGAGTTTCTTAAGAAAAAGATTCTTATGGCGGTGATCTGAAGCTTGTACCTTTATTTGTATGTATTTCATGTGTACTCATATTCATTTTCACTTCTCTTCTCTTTAAATTGGTAAATTGAAAGTCCATAATTCATCTAATGATGATCTATACTTAATTAATTTAAATTTTGTCTTTCTTCTCAGCTAAGATTAGAATTCATCCATTACGGTGCTTTGATTTTGTTGCATGTTTCCTTTCTTATTTCACACTACATGATCAAACTAAACATTGAAGTTTATCACCTTGTTTACCCTTTCTTCCTCTAGGAAATTCTACCTACCAAGATTTGTTTTCTTTGTTTTCAGGGGTTGGCTCCATAGCCCTAGAAACACTATCTTTTGTCACTAGACCTTGAATAATTATCTTAAAATTAGAAATCTAGCCATAATTTTAAAACAACATGTCTATTAGAGATCAAGTCTTAGAGAGAGCCCTCTCTAGATCGCAAAGGATAGTTTCCACTCTTAAAGTTGTTTTGTAGGTTACCTTTGTAGATTGTTCCTTCAACCCAACAATTTACTGAGTGTTAATAGACCTAATAGAGGCTTCCGCTTCTAGAAATATCTTTTGTTAGAAGATTCCTTAGAAAATAGAATTAGTATAAATAAGAATAGGAGAAATGAATTATTTTTCATGAGAATTATTCTAATAGAGATACGCTATGTTGGAGTTTTCCCCCTTGAAGAGGAAAGTGAACATTGTTTCCTATCAATAAAGGTATTATTTTGGTGTTGTGGTTTCATATACGATGTTGTTCCTCTGTTATTTTATATAGTATTTATGTTTTTTCTATTATTATAATAGATCTAGTAGCTTACACTTTTTTACCTGACTGAGTTGGTATGGGGCTGGGTGTGGAGTTGCAGGGAGGTTAAAGCGTTGCACAAAGTTCTAAGCCATGAGGATTTTTTGGCTTCCGTTGTCAAAGATAAGAGTATCTAACTCATGCTTAATATGACAATTATTTGTAAACAAGGGTACATTAGATATGTTAGGTTCATTCATTGTCATCAGAATCAGAGATGGGTCTACTTCGGTAGGTTTTTCGAGAGAGTTTACTTTAGGATGGTCAGGGGAATTTGGAAGAGAAACCTCTGCAAATAGATTATTGTTTGTTAAAATGTTCTTAAGTTCCTGACAGTGTGCATATGCATGCAAGTTGGTCTTATGAAAGGTACATCATGGAACATTTCTAGGCATGGATGGGGAAGGAAGGGAAATAGGGGAATGACCAATATGTGAAGGACGATCAATAAAAATACCAGATTAGGCTGGAGGAGAGCGTATATGAGGAGACGCTTTTCATTCCACAAACAATGCCCAGAGATAGGCCTTTTCCAATGAAGGAATTTCAAATAGAGCAACTTCATGGTGGAAAATGAATGACAAACCAGAATTAAATTTAACAATTAGTACCTCTTTTGGACTGGAAATGTGCAGTTGGATGTGCAACTTGCAGAAGACCTCAATGTATCTATGTACTAACTTATTGGATATTTTTTAGAGCTGCAACCATTTAGCAAGTAGATTCTAGCAATACCCTCAGGGATAGAAGCATTCTCTTAATTCTTGGAAAAAATCATCCGAAGACGTGAGGCATGTGGGTGTTGTGGCTATTGTCTCTCCAGTATCAATGACCAACATTTGATTCTCAATATGATTATCGCACCAATCTTGCACAATTCCCTCCAACTGTAGGATGTATATTTGAAGCTTAATCTCCTCGTCCTTCTCAAGACATGTCTTGAAGTAGGTGGAGAGGTTGTATATCAAAGAATCGACAATATCTCCATTCATTTGGCCTGAAAACTTTGGAAATTGAAGATGTGTATTGAGTTTCATGGGTTTTATAGAACTTCATTATTGTAGACAAAGTAAATCAAGAAGGGGGGGAGAGAAATACTTAAATGGGGAAGTTGCATTGGATGTTGAGTCCTCATCGGATGGTTCCTTATGAGGCGGTATGATTTAATCCACCAACTAGCTATGTGAACAATAAAAAATATGTTGGGTGCATTGAAACTCGGTAACGAGAGTGCACTAAAACATTGAAAAGAGGGTACACTAAGAACTCTAAGAAGAGGGTGCACTAAGATGCAAAGAAAAGGACACACTGGAAAGCCATGGAAAGGGTTCACTAGACCCTGTAAAGAAGGTGCACTAGAAAATCCCTAAGAAGGATGTACTAAGACCCTATGAAGAGGGTGCATAGGAAAATTCCTCAGAAGGGTATAAAAGAACACCCTGAGAATGACATGTAGAGAAACGTTGAGAAATGAACACAAAGGAAAAAAAATGAATTGGTGGAAGGATTTCGTATAATTCTTGATGTCCAACATAATTGTGTCAAGATCCAAGATATGATACCAGTTGATCTACAATTTAGATCTATAAAAAAAACACACAAGAAACTAGCATGCACATTAAGGAACATAAAAAGAGATAGCACAGAGAAGAGAAACAAAGTATACACAAAAATGAAAGGAAGAATTAGAATATAAAATAACAATCACATTATTCGATATTGTAGGAGTTCCCTTTATTGTGAAATACGAGTTTTTCCTCAACATTATTAGTGGTTAGAATATAAATTGCTACTACAGAATTAAACTACTAACAATTTATTACTTGAGAGGGATTTTTACAATACAATTGATTAACTCTAACTACATACTAATATTTATTATGGAGCATCCTAATCAACTAGACCAGTGAGGGTTGTTTCCCAAGAGATGGATAATGTTAAGTAACATTCTAACATTATGGAGCATTATACTTACACTGCAAGTTGATGTAGCGAACCAGAGCACCTTAATTGAAGTTTTTGTAGAAAATTGGAGAACCTTCCTCCTCTTGAGTCCCCAAGGAACGGATGCACGATTCCCGGTGGCCCAATTAGTGCTATGCATACAATAAAAAAGGTGAAACTGATGTGTAATAATTATAGGCAGAGTGGCTCTTTTGTCTTATATGAACACGTAGATAGGTTGGTTAAGAGTGCATTGATACATAATAATTACAAATGCCTCGGTCTTTTTGTGTTATATGAATGCACCCTAGTGCATTGATTAGGATTAAAAGAAAACCTTTGCCACAATCTCAACCCACCCAATTTTGTTTAGTTTTGTGGAACATATGTTAAATTCTCTGATAAAACCTTTGCATGAAATAACATAAGTTTTTTCTTAAATATTTTTTCCAAATCTTGTAACACTAAAACCCACCTCAAAAACCTCCACTACTAGTGTTCTCCTTGTAGTGTGTGAAAAAGTAGGGGGATTAACCATCCATTTTACAAGTTCTTTCTTAGTTAATGTCCATATAACTTTAGAACTTGTTTCTAATACTTGTTTGGTTTTAATTATCTAGAATATATATATTATTTGAGCAGAAACATCTAATGCATCTTGTTATTTGTGCTTAATATGTCTATGAGATGGTAGTTTCATAACCTAAATCTAAAATTTCTACTATTTTATCCATAAATCATATTTAGAATCCAAGGGACAACTCTTTGAATTTAAACAATTGGTAAACATAAGAACACATTGCACATTTGATTGATGTTAAATCTCTTCACTCTTTGTGCCCCAAAGTATCCTGAAGTGATTCTAATTTCTTGTGAGTTTTGTTCGTTGAGTTTTAGAATTAATTTCAAGTTTAAAGTTCTAAATTTTATCTATCTTACACGTCATACTTGGCACACACATCCACCATCTCCTAACCTATCTTTCAAGTGGATATAATTATGGTTCATGCAATTGCTTCTAGTTGAATATCATTAGAGCATTGTAATCACTCATTGGAATCCTAATTTATAGTCTTGTTACATATTTTGTGGATTTTTTTAGAGTAGATCATATGATTTCATGGTTTTATTTACATAAAGAGGT
This sequence comes from Picea mariana, assembly GCA_032191745.1. Classification (NCBI taxonomy): domain Eukaryota; kingdom Viridiplantae; phylum Streptophyta; class Pinopsida; order Pinales; family Pinaceae; genus Picea; species Picea mariana. Next base: position 182,429 of record JASDQU010307948.1, read on the forward strand.
TTACTTTTATTATTTGGGGTACCACCCTTAGATTTTATTAGTTTCCCTAAAGTGAATGGAAAAACATTCTAAGTGACACTTGTGCACTTCCCATCTTGTTTCCCCAATAGGACTTGTGTTGGGACATTTCACAATGGTGGTAGTTCATGTGGTAGCACATGAAATGATTTATGAATATTTTTCTTGTCGTGTCGATCTTTCGATTTATCACTAGATGACACATGTTTTTTCGTTGCTTCTATATCTCACAAACCTTATTCTTCAACTTGAGTGCATTATCGATTTCTCATTGTTCATGGTTGAAGTCAATAGAAACAAATGATTTATTAATAACGTTGATAGGCACTGAGAGTTAAATAGAAAAATAGATTTTAAATGGACTCTTACCTCTTAAAATATGCCACACTTAGTAGTAACTATGTTATATGCATTAGAGTCTCTCATACAATGTTCTATGATGCATATTTTTGTACCTATGAAGCAATGCTACCACCCTGTGATTATGAACCTTGATTTTACATCTATTTGATAATGAAATAGTGTTGACATGACTAGCTTATGTCAAGTTGTTGTTTTGCAACGTCTTCCAAAAACATTCTAAAAAATATTGAATTTGAATCATGGTTTGTCGCGAGTATAGCCAATAAGGGCCATAGAGTTTCCAAATGTGTTCAAAGAAATTCGAGGCCAAACACTACAACATTCTCACGTCAACGATTGAATATCAAGGAAAATGGTTGTGTAAACTAGGACTCAAGTTATTGTTCACAATGGTACCATGGAGGTACTCGTATTTATTTAGCTAGAAACTACTCAACTAGAGTTACTTTAAGTTCTCATTGATAGAATATATAATACGTCTCCCACTCCTTTATCTACATACTAGCATATCTCTTCGCAAATACGATAGAGAAATATATAATACGTCTCCCACTCCTTTATCTACATACTAGCATATCTCTTCGCAAATACTATGGAGAAATGAAGAATGAGTAGTTGGGCCTTGGATCGAAAAATTACATGCTTATTTTATGGCATGCCCCACCTTGAAGGAAGATCAACACTTAGTTTCTCACATTAAATAACTTTCTTTCCATCCCTCTGCACACTGTATTACCACTTGGGATTCATTTTTCTACGGTCTTAGAGGATGCTTTTACCTTATAGGGTATCTTTATAGTTTGATGTGTTGTTAGTTCCATATTTGGAAAGGACGAGGTCCAAGTCTCGAGTAATACATTTTTTCTAACCTTCGTCTTTAGATCACCATGAAATATTTGGAGTAAGTACTCATCCTTAAATTAATTCAATTAATAATGGGTTATTAGCTATTTTTCACCATGAATTTTCTTTATTTTATAACCTTACACTAGATAATGATTTTATACTTTCTCTAGCTATGGAACTCAAACTAAATCACCAAACTCCTTCACCTTATTATAAYCTTCCTACAGCTCTAATATCCTCCCCTTTCAATTAGTGGTACCACCATCACCATATATCTTACCATTCCTTTGTAAAATGTCAAATACTTCAAAAGGAAAACCCACTCCCATCGAGCACCCCAATCCTGTCAATCATTCTCTTTAGTTACCGGTCTTATTTTCTCGTATCACCCCTCCTACACCTCCTTATTTTCTTGTATCACCCCTCCTACACTTCCTTGCATGATCCAATCTTTCTATATTCCACCTTATCAGTGAACCTTGGAACAAACCACCACCTAGACCTAGAGTTGGCACATGGATAGAGCTATCTACTTAAATATTTCCCCTCAACTTATGATATTCTCCAACACTTAAATCGCCCAACCCCAAAATTTCAATATCGCATACCTCCACTTAACAACCTACCTTCTTTGTCAAATCTATATACATCCCTCCTCATAGATGCACCCAATAAGGCTTTAACACTAATGGGATTTTCATAATCACCTTTCACCCATGTTGGATATTCCCCAACTCTCTTACCATTACCTATGGCCAATGCAACAACGATGCGGAACAACATTATGAGCATCATCGTAGCTTTATAAAATAATTTCCACCTACAATTTTTGTAGTACACAAGATAATATATAACCAAAACCACATAACAATAATCATAACGACTTTGCAAGCATAAATATCTCCATTCTGGATCTGGTTTCAAAGCTTAGTTTGTTGTCTTGTAATGCTAAGATCAATGTCCAACAAAAGAGAAAATCAACTTTCCTTGTGTTATACCAACCAAATAACCCATGTTGCTTATTTAAAAGTCACACTCAACTCTAAGATTTAGTTATCCTAATTTTGTCTATACAATTCTATTATGTGAAAATAACAATACACTTTGTATCTTTAAATCTGTAAACACAACACTTTGTTCATACGGGTTATCCATTTCTTAGATTCACCCAAAGATGAACAAGTTGCATGGCTCTTTGCTTTGTCAATTATTAACACAATCCATGAACATTAAGAAAATATATATTCATTAGCTTGGATGAGGATCATTGTAGGTGAAATCAAGCATTCATGAGCTTGGCGTGAATGGTTGTAGGTATAATTCCCACCCTCATATGAGGGTGGGGGTTCCCTCAAATGAGAGTGGGGGTGGGAAGAATAATAGAGAAAACACATTAAAATATATTTTGTCTATTATTCCTCCCACTCTCACCCTCATATCAATATGTTTTCTCTATTATCCCCCCACCCTCATTCTCATTTTAATATGTTTTCTCTATTATTTTCCCCACCTCCACCCTAATATATTGTGGGTGGGGGAATAATCGATAAAACACATTAAAATATATTTTCTCTATTATTCCTCCTACCTCCACCCCCACCCTCATATTAATATGTTTTCTCTATTACACCCTCCACCCCCACATTCATTACAATATGTTTTCTCTATTATTCCCCCCAACCCTACCCTCATATATATATATATGAGGGTGGTGGTAGGGAGAATAATAGAGAAAACATATTATAATATATTTTATCTATTATTACCCAGACCTCCACCCTATAATATGTTTTATCTATTATTCCCCGCAACCCCACCCTCATATATATGAGGGTGGTGGTGTGGGGAATAATAGAGAAAACATATTTTAATATGTTTTATCTATTATTCTCCCCAATCTCACCCTCATCCTCATATAATAGATATATGAGGGTGGGGTTGGGGGGAATAATAGAGAAAACATATCATAATATGTTTTATCTATTATTACCCTCACCCTTATATAATAGAGAAAACATATTATAATATGTTTTATCTATTATTCCCCACATCCCCACCCTCACCGTCATATAGAAAATATGTTTTCTCTATTATTCCCCCCACCCCATATAGGGGAATAATAGAGAAAACATGTTTTTTGTACATGGTTGTAGGTATAGTTTTTTTTTTATTATACCTACCACGGAAAGTGAGTTGTAAGAGGCATTACCTTAATTTGACACATTGGATGTAATGTTACTTTTTACTATCACTGATGATTTCAATGTAGAACAAACTCATGACATGTAAAGCTAATTTATGATGGAGAATGTACAAAAAAAAAAAGACATGAGTTTATACAAAAATTAGAAGTTGGGTTGTGGATACCACTAGCCACGCAATAAAGGATGAACTATGTTGTTGTTCCAACCAATGATCCAATTATAGGAAAATAGATCTATATAATGTTCTTTCCATAGGAGATAAAAAATAAACTATACCCAATGATCAAGTAATTACATCTATCAATTAGACCAATTTTTATTACTATGAAAGTAAATTGAGTACTAAATCTGTGTTGTTGGAATTACTTGACACAAGAAATAAAAGAATAAAATAGAGAACCACAACTACACAAGAAATAAAAGAATGAAATAGAGAACCACAACGACACAAAAGGAAAATATATATTACCCTAAATAAAACTGAAACAAAAAACTACAACATGAAATGACTATGCTATGGCCTTATTTCTTAACAATTGTAGAATTTCAATTATATTTTGACTTTCTAAATCACCATAGATTACAAGGTCATGGTTTTCTTCACATTCCCTCTTTGTTATACCAAATAGAATATAAAACCCATCATTAAACATTGTGAATGAGTTTAAAGGTGTTATTAGCTTGTTTGGATTCACTGAAATGCTAGGCATCCCCAATTCTTAACCTCGACAAAGCTTCATCTCTTCCTAGCTTGTCTTTTTCGGAAGTGTTCATATGCAAGTGTTCCTATTCTATTTCTGTCTTCTATATTTTAATTTTAATTCTTTTGTGGTTTCATTAGGAATGCACCACTTTGGAGGTAAGTGGTAGTCGATTGAATTGGTGTCGGGATATTCATAGTGTCAATTGCATGCTTCGACCCCATTTTCAAATTGTAACCTTGAGCTTCACTTATGTTGCCAATGTTATAGCTTACTAAGTGTTTTTCATTTAAATTGATGTTTAATGTTCTTTTCATTTAAATTGATGTTTAATGTGGATGCTTCTCAAATCACACCTCCACATTAGCAGTCTTTTGGTCTCGCTAAGTTGATTTATGAACTAGATGGAAGCATAAGGCCTCCACTTATCTTCCTAAGTTCACTAGTCCATCATGTATAAGGGATACCTACTTCTTATTTGTCCCATTCAATTTGTTTTATAAACCGTCATTTACTTGCTTTGAAGATATTTTTCCTCACATGTTCTATGATTTTACGATATAGGCCTTACCCTCTTTAATGAAACGATATTTTTTCTCTTTCATGCTAAAAGTTCCATCCATATCCCACAATTAAGGGCTACTAAACATCACTTCATATGCATCTACTCGAAAATGTTCCATACTACTTCATAAACATAAACACCATTAATGGAAAGCCTAATTTTGCAATTGTTGTTGATTCCCATGATAGATTTCTCTTGGATCTAATCAAATGAACATGGATATAATAGATCATAAGTATCTAGACCATTCTAATATATGAATATTCAAGAATCAAATTACATTTAGTTTGACTATTAGCATACCTTTTCTTCCTTCACTTGAACTTTTATTTGGAATACTGCATTTTTTTTTGCTCACCCTTGATTATTGCATTGTTATGTCATATATGGTTTCATCTTCGTTGGAGGAGATTTATAATTCTATTTATTTGTTCTTGGTAGCTACATTTGATTCTTTCACAAGATAGTACCATTTTAAATGAAAATCTGCATAGAGTTTCTAGCACTTTTCATCTAGGTGTCCATCTATATCAAAATGTTCATAATTGCTATTGGAATACAATTTCATTTGGGTTGTAGATGTACTTATTTTTCCTTCGGACTTACTAGTCTCCTAAGGGCCTTATGTTCTTTCCTCTTTCTGAAGTCCATCCCAATGTAGATAGGTTTTTTTTCTCACTTCACCTCAGCCTTTCACACCAAGGTGTTGTAATTACCTTTGAATAAGCATTAATATTCCTCCAAGTTATTTCACCACTACACCAATCTCTTCTAAATACATACACAACTTGATATCTTTCTTATAAAATTTAGACATGTGTTGTTGTAGAACAATAGTGGAGTTCTTGTGATCAGTCTCCAAGTGGGAGATTGTTGGTTGTGGCACCTGCTTCTCTTCCTGATTCACAGGTCTTGTTTAATATGAGTTTCGAACCCATTCTCTAATGGGGGGCTTCACCCCCCACTTCTCTTGCCAGGGAGGTCCATAGGGGTGGTGAGAAATTTTGGAGGCCCCCTTGGTGAGGGATTCAAGGGAATCACCCCGAAGTGAAATTTTGGGAAATGTTTCCTTGTAAAATATTTTAATTTCATAGTCAATATGGACCGTTCATTATAAGGTCATAGATCTGACGGTACAATTTATGTTAAGTATTTTTTCCCTAGCAGGAAACCCTCTTTTATGTATGAGAGAATTGCATTGCGATTGATTGAGAGAGTGAATATTCTATTGTGAGATAAGATATTGTGAGAAAAAAAGGAGGAAGTTACAAAAAGTATGGTGTAGGTTGTATCCCTTCATTTGTTGGATAATAATAAAGGAAGGACCTAATAATTTCTCTGGTGGGCATAGCCCACACTGGGTCAACCACGTATATCTATGTCTCTATTGTATTGTGTATATTTTGTGTTTTATTTCCCCATTTGTTTTATTTATTTATTTGTGATCTTGTTTTTCTAACAAATTGTATCAGAGTGAAAGGAAACTCACGGGAAAATATGGTTCCTGGTTCGAGTGAGAGAAATGACGAAAGATGGAAAGTTTAAGGTGGAGAAATTTAATGACCAAAACTATCGGCTATGGAATATGCATATGGAAGATTATTTATATCAGAAGGATCTTTACCTACTCTTCGACAGAAAGGAAAAAAATTCGATGAGTATAAAGGATGAAGAATGGGATATTATTGACACAAAGGCACTGGGAACAATATGGTTATTCCTAGCAGCATCGATAGCTTTCAATATTTCGAAATAAATGACAACAAAGGAGATAATGAATGCATTGGATGAACTATATGAAAACCCTTGTCTTCCAACAAGGTATTTATAATAAAGCGATTATTTTATGAAGATGTGAGAAGATGGGTCTGTTGCCGATCATTTAAATGAACTCAATATAGTTACTCATCAACTAAGTTATGTAAAAGTGGAAGTTTATGATGAGGTTATGGATCTTCTAATCATGTTCTCATTGCTAGAAAGTTGGAACGACTTGGTCATGGTTGTAAGTAACTCTGTCGTTGGTTCAAACACTTTGAAATTTGATGATGTTGTTGGTCTTATCCTTACCAAGGAAATGTGATGTAAGAGAATAGGTGGGACATCAGGTAATGCATTGATTGTGGAGAACAGGGGAAGACAAAGAGAAATAGGGCAGGAAACTATGGGAAGTCTCTGAAGGGAAGATCCAAATCTATACTAGGAAAGATAGAGTGCTAGAATTGTGGGAAGAAAGGACATCTCGAGAAATATTGCAGATCTCCAAAGAAAGAAAGAGATAGACGACAAGAGAAAAATCAAAATGAAAATGTAGCGAGTGATTTATTACAATATGCTTTGATTATTTCTTTAGATAATATTACTGGGTCTTGGGTAGTATATTCAAGTGTTTCATTTCATTCCACATGCCATAGAAAATATTTTAAAAATTATGTCGAAGGTGATTTTGGACAAGTTTATTTGGTTGATGATGAACCATGTCAAATTGTTGGAATAGTTAAGGTACAAATAAAGACAAATAATGGAAACCAATGGTTATTGAAAGAGGTGAGACATATACCAGATCTGAATAGAAATCTAATTTTAACAAGACAGTTGGAAAGTGAAGGTTGTATATCTACGTTTACAGACAAGGTGTGGAAGGTCAGTAAAGGATCATTGGTAATGGAAAAAGGAGATAATGTAGGTAAATTGTATTTATGTACTAGTAATGTTGACTACTCAATATCTTTAGCTTCTACAGGTGTGGATATAGTACTATGAAATCATAGGCTTGGACACATTTGTGAGAAGGTTATGCAGATACTTCACAAAATGAATTTATTTCAAGATATTAAACATGTTGATTTGGATTTCTGTGAGGATTGTATATATGGAAAACAAAAGTGAGTCAGATTTCTCAGAGTTAGAAAGGAAAATAAGAATGAAATGTTAGATCTTGTGCATACAGATGTATGGGAACCAACTCAGGTACCATGTCTTGGTGGATCTCTTTATTATGTTATTTTTATTGATGACACAACTAGAAAAACTTGGGTTGATTGCATTGGACAAAACTGTGATATCTTTGAAACTTTTAAGGAATAGAAATCTTTGGTTGTGATTGAGATAGGAAATTTTTTTAAGTGTCTTAGATCATAAAATGAAGGTGAATATTTCAACAAGGAGTTTGATAATTATGGTTCATACAATGGGATTAATAGAGACAAGACAGTTTCATGAACACCACAAGAAAATGGTGTTTTGAAAAGGATTAATAGGACAATCATGGAACATGTAAGGAGTATGAGATTGCACATTGCATTTTGCTTACAATTTTGAGCATATGTTGTAGATGTGTTGTTTATTTAATAAACATAGTGCCTTCAAACTCCTTGGATGGTGGCATTCCATAAGAGGCATGGATAGGTAAAATGATAAACTACACATGTCTGAATATTTTGGTTGTGAAGCATTTGTCCATAATAATAAAGCAAATAGAACAAAGCTTGGGGAAAAATCTAAGAAGAGCACCTTTATTGGTTATGGTGCTAATGATATTGGTTATCACTTATGGGATTATGAAAATCATAAAATAATTAGGAGTAGAGATGTGTTATTCAATGAAAAGGTCATGTACAAAGATCCATTGAAGGAAGATACAAGAAAAGAGAAACAAAAAATACGTTGTGCTTGATGAAATCAAAGAAAATTAAATTTCAAAGGTACGGGAAAATCAAAATGTTCAACGAAAGGAGCAACAAGTACCTCAAAATTCGACAATTTTGTTAGAAGATCTACGAGTTTTAGTATACCCCCTAAATGATACTCTCCTTCATTGTGTTAGTCATTGTTGACTGATTTTGGTGAACCAAAAAGTTATGAAGAGGGAAGGCATGTAGACACAAAAAAGACGTGGGAGCAAGGAATCAAAGAGAAAATGGATTCCTTGGTAAACACAAATACTAGGGATTTGGTTTGGTTTCATGCAAGAAAAAGAGCATTACAGAATAAATGGGTTTACAGGTTGAAATAAGGAGATGCACGAAAAAAATGAGACAAGGCTAGACTTCTTATAAAGAGGTTTGCAAAAAATAAATCTATATATTTTGATGAAATATTTTCTCTTGTTGTGACTTCAATTAAGACTAGTTTAAGTCTTGTGGATGTATAATATTTTCATATTGAATAGTTAGATGCAAAAGCAACTCTTCTCCATGGGGATTTAGAGGAAGATATTAAATGAAACACAGGGGTATGAGGTCAAAGGAAAGGAGAATTTGGTATGCACGTTGAAGAAGAGATTCTATGGCCTAAAACAAGATCCAAGGAAGTGGTATTTGCAGTTTGACAGGTTTATGGCAGAACAAGGTTATAGTATATGTCATTCTGATCACTTTGTTTATTTTAAGAGGATATAAAATTGAAGAAATATTATGTTTCTATTGTATGTAGATGACATGTTTGTTGTAGGCTCTAACATGTAGGATATAAATGTTCTCAAAAATAAATTAGCTAATTCATTTGTGATGAAGGATTTGGGTGCTACAAAAAAAATCGTTGGTATGAGAATAACAAGAGACAGGAAAAATCACAAATTAGCATTGTATCGAGGTGAGTACATATATAAGGTGTTAGAGAGGTTTAGAATGCAGAATGAAAAATGAGTTAGTACACCTTTGGATAACAATTTCAAATTAACCAAGGAAATGTGTCCCAAGACACATGAGCAGATATAATACATTTCTAAGGTCCCTTATTCATCAATAGTTTGTATCTAGATGTATTCTATCATGTTCACAAGACCAGATATTTCACATGTAGTTGGAGTTCTGAGAAGGTATATGAACAATCATGGTAAATAACATTAAGAGGTAGTAAGGTGGATTCTAAGGTATTTGAGAGATACTCCTACTTATGCATTATGTTTTGGAGGTTCAAACATTGTTCTACATGGGTATGTTTATTTAGATATGGAAGGTGATAAAGATAGGAGGAGGAGCACCAAAAGATATCTTTTTACTATAGGTGGAACAACAGTAAGTTAGATTTCAAAACTCCAAAAGGTTGTTTCATTTTAAACAACGAAAACATAGTATGTTGTTTCTACAGAGGTTAGTAAAGAGATGATTTGGTTACATAGGTTTATGGAGCAATTGTGATAGAAGCAGGAGAATATAAGGTTGTACTGTTGTAGCCACAGTGCCATTCATCTTGCAAAGAACTCAATCGTCCATTATAATACTAAGCATATATAGTCATGTAGCATTACATACAATCTCTTTTGGATGATGGACAATTGAAGTTGGAAAAGATACATACTAGACATAAACTCACAGACATGTTAACGAAGGTAGTAACAAGAGAGAAAATGAATTCCTCCTCACTTTCAATTGTCCATCAATCATGAAGGTGAATATGAGAAATTTTCGATGTTTAAGGTGGATCATAGTCAAGTAGGTACAACAAAAATGGAGTTTTTATGATCAGTCTCCAAGTGGAAGATTGTTGGTTGTAGAGCATGATTATCTTCTTGATTCAGAGGTCCTATTTCAACTACATTTGGACCCTATTACTTGACGAGGGGGTGTGGGGGAATGGTACCCTGACTTCGCTCACTAGTGGAGTCTAGGGGGGGGGAGCGAGAAATTTTGGAACAGGTCGCAAATATGACAATAAAAGTTATGTTAGGGATTTATCCCCTAGAATGCAACCCTCGGTTATGTATTAGGGAATTGTATTTCCACTGAGTGAGAAATATTGTATTATGAGAGAGGAGACTTGAGAAAAAAAAAAGTTTCAATGGGTATGTTGTAGGTTGTATTCCTTGATTTGTTGGATAATAATAAAGGAAGAAAAAATTCCACATTTTATTTTATTTTATTGCTCTCATGTTTTTCTAACATTTTCTCTTCATAGAAAGGAAAATTTGATGGGCTAATGGGAAAATTTTCCATGTTTTTCTAAAAAAAATGATATTCCAATTTCCATTTTTTTTAAAATGATTTGGCTATGTTTTATAAGATAAAATTATTTTACTCTTAAAATTAAATTTTCTTTTCTAGAAACTATATCAAATCCTTAGAAATTTAAATATTTTTACAAAAGCATCAGCAAATGTAATATGGTTTTCATTTCTAGAATTAATGAAATTTGCTAAGGTTCTACACTTTAAAAAAAGTGTGGATCCTTAAAAATTTTGCTTCTTTGTAGCCTATGGAATAAAATTGTGATTTCAAGAATGCCTTTAAATCCTCCCACTTGTAAGCATAATATTTTCGACTAACACGAGTGCATTTATAAATATCGTATACCGCAAGAGATCATGTCTAAGCATATTGAAATGGGAAAAAGAAACATGTTAGGTTTCTTTGATTTGATAAAGGCCAAAATAAACATCTAATTGCTTCAACAAGATATTCAACTTTTCAACATTAACCTCACCCTCATAATTTGGTATTTCAAGTTTCAATTCAAAATTAAATGGAACATCAAAGATGAATGAAGATAATTGTTATTACCAAAGACTCACAGGTTCTCACTTTTGGAATCTTCTTCGTTCACATTTCTTCTTCACATTTAGTCTCTACAAAGTGTCATTTCTTATCCTTTATTACGAGTAATTGTGTTACCATATTTTCCAATGTAATAATGTTATACTCCAACCAAGTAAACCAAGTTCAAATCTCTTCTTTGTCATGTTATCCATGAGAAGTGCCCACCATTTTTTATTTTTACCTCTTTCTATACCTTTGCATTTTCATTTTCTCAATATCCACTATGAATGTTTACCATACATATTGTTTACCCACTTATTTATAAGTTTTACTCTTATACAATATGATTTGTAAATTGTAATACTATAGCATGTGAGTCCCCAACAATCTCACCAACAGGATGAAATCATACTTACTGAAATGCTACTCACCATAAACATGAAATATTATACTCCACATAGAATTTGAAGACTTAGTTTACTTACTTTTCATACCAAGATCAATGACCAACAAGATAACATATCCACTATATTTTATACTATGCCAACCAAGTATTCTACTCTACTAATAGAAAAGAAAAATCCAATAATAAGATTTTGCTATGCTACTCCTTTATCTACACATATCAAAATAACAACAAAACCTATGTTTTTATATTTTCAAACATAAACAACAATTCATTCACACCCATTTTCCATTAATGTTATCCACCCAACTATTAACAAGATGCATTGCATTTTGTTCCATCCATCTCTACCACAAACAATGAAACATTAAATAAATATATACTCATTAGTTTATATGAAAATAAATATATATTCATTAGTTTATATGAGGATAGCCTTAAGTAAAAACCACTTGTTTAAGGCAAATGGTTGTAGGTATATGTTTTAGTTTATTATGCTAACACAAAACAAAGTGTTCTCTGTAGGAGGTATTCCTTCATTTTACATAGGGTATATCATGTTACTTTATTAATTTGGGTTATGGCCGATGGTTTACATAGAGCATAAGCATTGAGTTCTTGGTCCATTTGATTGCGAAATGATAGAAAAATCAACTTGTAGAATGTGGTTTCATTTAACAACAAATGAATTAAATTCAATATTCAAACAATGTTTAACACAACAATCACATCAATTTTTGGTCTTGTGCGAGTTGATTGGGTATTAAATTGGTAGTACTAGAATCAACACAAAACTAAGATAGAAAATTACAATTACACAACAATAATACACTATAAACAAATAAATTAACATAGGTAAATTTAAAAGAAAAAACAGTTACATAGGAAAAATACATCTTAAACATATAAAATACCATAAAGCGAATTCAAAAGAAAAGATTCATCACCACATAGATTACCATAAAAAAAACTCAAAAGAAAAGATTATGCTTTGTCTTTAGAAAAGATTCAGCACCTAATGGCTATGCTTTGTCTTGATTTTTTAGCAATTGGAAAATTACAGTGGTGTTTTGGCTCTTAAGAAGATGATAGATCAAAAACTCAGAAACATTTTTATGTATTTCCTCATTTCTCCTAAAAACACTTCTCAAATGACTTTATTTTTGGAATTAGTTAAAAGGCCAGGCTTCCAGCTACTCAACTCTTCAACTCCCTTTCTCCTTTTATCTTTTTCTAACCATGCTCATAAATGAGTTTATTTTTGAAATTAGTTAAAAGGCCAGGCTTCCAGCTGCTCAACTCTTCAACTCCCTTTCTCCTTTTATCTTTTTCTGACCATGCTCATAGGAAGGGTTCATATTTTGTTGGTCTCTTTTACTCTTTAATTTGAACTCCTTTGTGCTTTCAATGTCAATGGAGCACTTTGAAAGCAAGTGGTAGAGAATTGGACTAGTGTAAGGTCCTTAGCACTTTCAAGCACATCCTCTAACCTCATAAATATCTTCACAGCCTCCAGCTTCATTACTATAGTCAATCTTTTAGTTTTGTAGAGTGTTTTGCATTTGAGCTAAGACATTAAACAATTCCATGTTGGACAATTCAATGTTTGTTGTGGAGTTGTTTCAAATCTCCCGCTTCATGGGAGATTTGTTTTGTACTGTAACTCTATGAAATAGTTGAATTATTGATCACTTCAAATAAGTTAACTACTAGAATGTAAGTTAAGTTACGCTTGTAGCAAAAGATTCTTAGTTTGAAGTGAGTTTTCTTGATAATTCCGATACTGGTAAGTTAAACGTGTAGCAAAACATTCTTAGTTTGAAGTGAGTTTTCTTGATAATTCCGGTACTATTTTTTGATTGTTGAATTACAAGTTTTAATCAGTGAAGGAGATGTTCCAATGTGAATAAGGGTTTACGAATCCATTTACAATATCAAATAAATTTGTGAAATTGCATCATTTCATTGTCAACATAGTGATTTCCCATTGACAGATTCAGTGAAATAACCTATTCCCATTGACAGATTCAGTGAAATAACCTATCCTAAAGGAAGAATCCATATGCCGTGTCAAAATTTTGTGAAATTACATAATTTCATTTTCAATATTATGATTATCCAAAATAACTTATCCGAGTGGAAGTTTGCTCAAAAACAGATTAGACCGCTCCAGCCATGAATCCTCAGCGGTAAAAGGAATATGGTTATAACATGACGGTATTTTACTATGCACGTGAGATACAAGAAATAA
>JASDQU010307948.1:220894-232255 GCA_032191745.1 Picea mariana
CATGTATAAGGGATACCTACTTCTTATTTGTCCCATTCAAGTTGTTTTATAAACCGTCATTTACTTTCTTTGAAGATATTCTTCCTCACATGTTCTATGATTTTACGATATAGGCCTTACCACCTTTAACGAAACAATATTTTTTCTCTTTCATGCTAAAAGTTCCATCCATATCTCACAATTAAGGGCTACTAAACATCACTTCATATGCATTTACTCGAAAAACGTTCCATACTACTTCATCAACATAAACACCATTAATGGAAAGCCTAATTTTGCAGTTGTTGGTGATTCCCATGATAGATTTATCTTGGATCTAATCAAATGAACATGGATATAATAGATCATAAGTATCTAGACCATTCTAATGTATGAATATTCAAGAATCAAATTACATTGAGATTGACTATTAGCATACCTTTCCTTCCTTCACTTGAACTTTCATTTGGAATAGTGCATTTTTTTTTGCTCACCCTTGATTATTGCATTGTTATGTCATATATGGTTTCATCCTCGTTGGAGGAGATTTATAATTCTATTTATTTGTTCTTGGTAGCTACATTTGATTCTTTCACAAGATAGTACCATTTTAAATGAAAACTTGCATAGAGTTTCTAGCACTTTTCATCTAGGTGTCCATTTGTATCAAAATGTTCATAATTGCTATTGGAATACATTTTCGTTTGGGTTGTGGATGTACTTCTTTTTCCTTTGGACTTACTAGTCTCCTAAGGGCCTTATGTTCTTTCCTCTTTCTGAAGTCCATCTGAATGTAGATAGTTTTTTTTTTCACACTTCACCTCAGCCTTTCACACCAAGGTGTTGTAATTACCTTTGAATAAGGATTAATATTCCTCCAAGTTATTTCACCACTACACCAATCTCTTCTAAATACATACACAACTTGATATCTTTCTTCTAAAATTCAGACATGTATTGTTGTAGAACAATAGTGGAGTTCTTGTGATCAGTCTCCAAGTGGGAGATTGTTGGTTGTGGCACTTGCTTATCTTCCTGATTCATAGGTCTTGTTTAAGATGAGTTTCGAACCCATTCTCTAATGGGGGGTCTTCACCCCCCACTTCTCTCACTAGGGAGGTCCATAGGGGTGGTGAGAAATTTTGGATCCCCCCTTCGCGAGGGATTCAAGGGAATCACCCCAAAGTGAAATTTTGGGAAATGTTTCCTTGTAAAATATTGTAATTTCATAGTCAATATGGACTGTTCATTATAAGGTCATAGATCTAACAGTAGAATTTATGTTAGGTATTTTTTCCCTAACAGGAAACCCTATTTTATGTATGAGAGAATTGCATTGTTTGAGAGAGTGAACATTCTAAGATATTGTGATAAAAAAAGGAGGAAGTTACAACAAGTATGTTGTAGGTTGTATCCCTTCATTTGTTGGATAATAATAAAGGAAGGACCTAACAATTTCTCTGGTGGACATAGCCCACACTAGGTCGACCACATATATCTATGCCTCTATTATATTGTGTATATTTTGTGTTTTATTTCCCCATTTGTTTTATTTATTTATTTGTGATCCTGTTTTTCTAACAAATTGTATCAAAGTGAAAGGTAACTCACGGGAAAATACGTTTCCTGGTTCAAGTGAGAGAAATGGCGAAAGATGGAAAGTTTAAGGTAGAGAAATTTAATGACCAAAAGTATCAGCTATGGAATCTGCATATGGAAGATTATTTATATCATAAGGATCTTTACCTACTCTTTGACAGAAAGGAAAAAAAATTGATGAGTATAAAGGATGAAGAATGGGATATTATTGACACAAAGGCACTAGGAACAATATGGTTATGCCTAGCAGCATCGGTAGCTTTCAATATTTCGAAATAAATGACAACAAAGGAGATAATGAATGCATTGGATGAACTATATGAAAAACCCTTGTCTTCCAACAAGGTATTTATAACAAAGAAATTATTTAATATGAAGATGTGAGAAGATGGGTCTGTTGCCGATCATTTAAATGAATTCAATACAATTACTAATCAACAAAGTTATATAAAAGTGGAATTTTATGATGAGGTTATGGATCTTCTAATCATGTTCTCATTCCTAGAAAGTTGGAACAACTTGGTCATGGTTGTAAATAACTCTGTCGTTGGTTCAAACACTCTAAAATTTGATAATGTTGTTGGTCTTATCCTTAGTGAGTAAATGCGATGTAAAAGAATAGGTGGGACATTAGGTAATGCATTGATTATGGAGAACAACGGAAGACAAAGAGAAATAGGCCAAGAAACTATGGGGAGTCTCTTAAGAGAAGATCCAAATCTATACTAGGAAAGATAGAGTGCTAGAATCGTGGGAAGAAAGGGCATCTGGAGAAGGATTGCAGAGCTGCAAAGAAAGAAAGAGATGGACGACAAGAGAAAAATCAAAATGAAAATGTAGCAAGTCATTTATTACAATATACTTTGATTATTTCTTTAGATAATATTACTGGGTCTTGGGTAGTATATTCAGGTGTTCCATTTCATTCCACATGCCATAGAAAATATTTTAAAAATTATGTTGAAGGTGATTTTGGACAGGTCTATTTGGTTGATAATGAACCATGTCAAATTGTTGGAATAGGTAAGGTACAAATAAAGACAAATAATGGAAACCAATGGTTATTGAAAGAGGTGAGCCATATACCAGATCTGAATAGAAATCTAATTTTAACAAGACAGTTGGAAAGTGAAGGTTGTATATCTACATTTACAGACAAGGTGTGGAAGGTCAGTAAAGGATCATTGGTAATGGAGAAAGGAGATAAGGTAGGTAAATTGTATTTATGTACTAGTAATGCTGACTACTCAATCTCTTTAGCTTCTATAGGTGTGGATATAGTACTATGAAATCATAGGCTTGGACACATTTGTGAGAAGGTTATGCAGATACTTCACAAAATGAATTTATTTCAAGATATTAAACATGTTGATTTGGATTTATGTGAGGATTGTGTTTATGGAAAACAAAAGTGAGTCAGATTTCTCAGAGTTAGAAAGGAAAATAAGAATGAAAAGTTAGATCTTCTGCATACAGATGTATGGGAACCAACTCAGGTACCATATCTTGGTGGATCTCATTATTATGTTATTTTTATTGATGACACAACTAGAAAAACTTGGGTTGATTGCATTGGACAAAAATGTGATATCTTTGAAACTTTTAAGGAATAGAAAGCTTTGGTTGCGAATGAGATAGGAAAATTTTTGAAGTGTCTTAGATCATAAAATGAAGGTGAATACTGCAGCAAGGAGTTTGATAATTATGGCTCATACAATGGGATTCATAGAGAGAAGATAGTTTCATGAACACCACAAGAAAATGGTGTTTTGAAAAGGATTAATAGGACAATCATGGAACATCTAAGGAATATGAGATTGCACGCTGCATTTCGCTTACAATTTTGAGTAGATGTTGTAGATGTGTTGTTTATTTAATAAACATAGTGCCTTCAAACTACTTGGATGTTGGCATTCCATAAGAGGCATGGATAGGTAAAATGATAAACTACACATGTCTGAATATTTTTGGTTGTGAAGCATTTGTCCATAATAATAAAGAAAATAGAACAAAGCTTGAGGAAAAATCTAAAAAGAGTACCTTTATTGGATATGGTGCTAATGATATTGGTTACCTCTTATGGGATTATGAAAATCATAAAATAATTAGGAGTAGAGATGTGGTATTCAATGAAAAGGTCATGTACAAAGATCCATTGAAGGAAAAGATACAAGAAAAGAGAAACAAAAAATGCGTTGTGCTTGATGAAATCAAAGAAAATGAAATTTCAAAGGTACGGGAAAATCAAAATGTTCAACGAAAGGAGCAACAAGTACCTCAAACTTTGACAATTTTGTTAGAAGATCTACAAGGTTTAGTAGACCCCCTGAATGATACTCTCCTTCATTGTGTTAGTCATTGTTGATTGATTTTGGTGAACCAAAAAGTTATGAAGAGGGAAGGCATGTAGACACAAAAAAGACATGGGAGCAAGGAATCAAAGCGAAAATATATTCCTTGGTAAACAAAAATACTAGGGATTTGTCTTGGTTTCATGCAAGAAAAAGAGCATTGCAGAATAAATGGGTCTACAGGTTGAAATAAGGAGATGGAGGGAAAAAATGAGACAAGGCTAGACTTGTTATAAAGAGGTTTCCAAAAAATAAATCTACATATTTTGATGAAATATTTTCTCTTGTTGTGACTTCAATTAAGACAAGTTTAAGTCTTGTGGATATATAATATTTTCATATTGAATAGTTAGATGCAAAAGGAACTCTTCTCCATGGGGATTTAGAGGAAGATATTAAATGAAACATAGGGGTATAAGGTCAAAGGAAAGGAGAATTTGGTATGCATGTTGAAGAAGAGATTCTATGGGCTAAAACAAGATCCAAGGAAGTGGTATTTGAAGTTTGACAAGTTTATGGCAGAACAAGGTTATAGTATATGTCATTCTGATCACTTTGTTTATATTAAGAGGATAGAAAATTGAAGAAATATTATGTTTCTATTGTATGTAGATGACATATTTGTTGTAGGCTCTAACATGTAGGATATAAATGTTCTCAAAAATAAATTAGCTAATTCATTTGCGATGAAGGATTTGGGTGCTACAAAAAAAATCATTGGTATGAGAATAACAAGAGACAAGAAAAATCACAAATTGGCATTGTATCGAGGTGAGTACATAGATAAGGTGTTAGAGAGGTTTAGAATGCAGAATGAAAAATGAGTTAGTACACCTTTGGATAACAATTTCAAATTAACCAAGGAAATGTGTCCCAAGACACATGAGCAAATATAATACATTTCTAGGGTCCCTTATTCATCAATAGTTTGTATCTAGATTTATGCTATCATGTTCACAAGACCAGATATTTCACATGCAGTTAGAGTTCTGAGAAGGTATATGAACAATCATGGTAAAGAACATTAAGAGGCAGTAATGTGGATTCTAAGGTATTTGAGAGATACTCCTACTTATGCATTATGTTTTGGAGGTTCAGACATTGTTCTACATGGGTATGTTGATTTAGATATGGAAGGTGATAAATATAGGAGGAGGAGCACCAAAAGATATCTTTTTACTGTAGGTGGAACAACAATAAGTTAGATTTCAAAACTCCAGAAGGTTGTTTCACTTTAAACAATGAAAACATAGTATGTTGTTTCTACAAAGGTTAGTAAAGAGATGATTTGGTTACATAGGTTTATGGAGCAATTGTGAAAGAAGCACGAGAATATAAGGTTGTACTGTGGTAGCCATAGTGTCATTCATCTTGAAAAGAACTCAATCATCCATTATAATACTGAGCATATACAATCATGTACCATTACATACGATCACTTTTGGATGATGGACAATTGAAGTTGGAAAAGATACATACTAGACAAAAACTCATAGACATGTTAACGAAGGTAGTAATAAGAGAGAAAATGAATTCCTCCTCACTTTCAATTATCCATCAAGCATCAAGGTGAATATGAGAAATTTTCGATGTTTAAGGTGGATCATAGTCGAGTAGGTACAACAAAAATGGAGTTGTTATGATCAGTCTCCAAGTGGAAGATTGTTGGTTGTAGACCATGATTATATTCTTGATTCAGAGTTCCTATTTCAACTACATTTGGACCCTATTACTTGACGAGGGGGTGTGGGCGAATGGTACCCCGACTTTGCTCACTAGTGGGGTCTAGGGGGGCGGAGCGAGAAATTTTGGAACAGGTCGCAAATATGACAATAAAGTTATGTTAGGGATTTATCCCCTAGAATGCAACCCTTGGTTATGCATCAGGGAATTGTATTGCCACTAAGTGAGAAATATTGTATTATGAGAGAGGAGACTTGAGAAAAAAAAAAGTTACAATGGGTATGTTGTAGGTTGTATTCCTTGATTTGTTGGATAATAATAAAGGAAGAAAATTTTCCGCATTTTATTTTATTTTATTGCTCTCATGTTTTTCTAACATTTTCTCTTCATAGAAAAGAAAAATTTGATGGGCTAATGGGAAAATTTTCCATGTTTCTCTAAAACAAATGATATTCCAATTTCCATTTTTTGTAAAATGATTTGGCTAGGTTTTATAAGATAAAATTATTTTACTCTTAAAATCAAATTTTCTTTTCTAGAAACTATATCAAATCCTTAGAAATTTAAATATTTTTACAAAAGCATCAACAAATGTAATATGGTTTTCCTTTCTAGAATTAATGAAATTTGCTAAGGTTCTACACTTTAAAAAAAGTGTGGATCCTTAAAAATTTTGCTTCTTTGTAGCCTATGGAATAAAATTGTGATTTCAGCAATGCCTTTAAATCCTCCCATTTGTAAGCATAGGATTTTCGACTAACATGAGTGCATTTATAAATATCTTATACCACAAGAGATCATGTCTAACCATATTGAAATGGGAGAAAGAAACATGTTAGATTTCTTTGATTTGATAAAGGCCAAAATAAACCTCTAATTGCTTCAACAAGATATTCAACTTTTCAACATTAACTTGACCCTCATAATTTGGTATTTCAAGTTTCAATTCAAAATTAAATGGAACATCAAAGATGAATGAAGATCATTTTTATCACGAAAGACTCATAGGTTCTTACTTTTGGAATCTTCTTCATTCACGTTTCTTCTTCACATTTAGTATCTACAAAGTGTCATTTCTTATCCTTTATTATGAGCAATTGTGTTACCATATTTTCCAATGTAATAATGTTATACTCCAACCAAATAAACCTAGTTCAAATATCTTCTTTGTCATGTTATCCATGAGAAGTGCCCACGATTTTTTATTTTATACCTCTTTCTATACCTTTGCATTTTCATTTTCTCAATATCCACTATGAATGTTTACCATACATATTGTTTACCAACTGATTTATAAGTTTCACTCTTATACAATATGATTTGTAAATTGTAATACTATAGCATGTGAGTCCCCAATAGTCTCACCAATAGGATGAAATCATACTTACTAAAATGCTACTCACCATAAACATGAAATATCATGTTCCACTTATTGAAATATTACTTACCATAAACATGAAATATTATACTCCACATAGAATTTGAAGCTTTAGTTTACTTACGTTTAATACCAAGATCAATAACCAACAAGATAACATATCCACTATGTTTTATACTATGCCAACCAAGTATTTTACTCTACTAATAGAAAAGAAAAATCCAATAATAAGATTTTGTTATGCTACTCATTTATCTACACATGCCAAAATAACAACAAAGCCTATGTTTTTATATTTTCAAACGTAAACAACAATTCATTCACACCCATTTTCCATTAATGTTATCCACCCAACTATTAAAAAGATGCATTGCATTTTGTTCCATCCATCTCTACCACAAACAACAAACAATGAAACATTAAATAAATATATACTCATTAGTTTATATGAAAAATCGAATACAAAGTGTTCTTTGTAGGAGGTACTCCTTCATTTTACATAGGTTATATGATGTTACATTATTAGTTTGGGTTATGGCCGATGGTTTACATAGAGCATAAGCATTGAGTTCTTGGTCCATTTGATAGCGAAATTATAAAAAAATCAACTTGTAGAATGTGGTTTCATTTAACAACAAATAAATTAAATTCAATATTCAAACAA
This sequence comes from Picea mariana, assembly GCA_032191745.1. Classification (NCBI taxonomy): domain Eukaryota; kingdom Viridiplantae; phylum Streptophyta; class Pinopsida; order Pinales; family Pinaceae; genus Picea; species Picea mariana. The sequence goes on from JASDQU010307948.1 coordinate 228,549, forward strand.
TGTTTAACACAACAATCACATCAATTTTTGGTCTTGTGCGAGTTGATTGGGTATTAAATTGGTACTACTAGAACCAACACGGAGCTAAGATAGAAAACTACAATTACACAGCAATAATACACTATAAACAAATAAATTAACATAGGTAAATTTAGAAGAAAAAGTAGTTACATAAGGAAAAATACATCTTAAACACATAAAATACCATAAAGCGAATTCAAAAGAAAAGATTCAACACCACATAGATTACCATTAAAAAAACTCAAAAGAAAAGATTGTGCTTTGTCTTTAGAAAAGATTCAGCACCTAATGGCTATGGTTTGTCTTGATTTCTTAGCAATTGGAAAATTACAGTGATGTTTTGGCTCTTAAGAAGATTATAGATCAAAAACCCAGAAACATTTTTATGTATTTCCTCATTTCTCCTAAAAACCCTTCTCAAATGACTTTATTTTTGGAATTGGTTAAAAGGCCAGGCTTCCAGCTGCTCAACTCTTTAACTCCCTTTCTCCTTTTATCTTTTTCTAACCATGCTCATAAATGAGTTTATTTTTGGAATTAGTTAAAAGGCCAGGCTTCCAGCTGCTCAACTCTTCAACTCCCTTTTTCCTTTTATCTTTTTCTAACCATGCTCATAGGAAGGGTTCCTATTTTGTTGGTATCTTCTACTCTTTAATTTGAACTCCTTTGTGCTTTCAATGTCAATGGAGCACTTTGAAAGCAAGTGGTAGAGAATTGGACTAGTGTAAGGTCCTTAGCACTTTCAAGCACATCCTCTAACCTCATAATTATCTTCACAGCCTCCAGCTTCATTACTATAGTCATCTTTTAGTTTTGTAGAGTGTTTTGCATTTGAGCTAAGACATTAAACAATTCCATGTTGGACAATTCAATGTTTGTTGTGGAGCTGTTTCAAATCTCCCGCTTCATGGGAGATTTGTTTTGTACTGTAACTCTATGAAATAGTTGAATTATTGATCACTTCAAATAAGTTAGCTACTAGAATGTAGCAAAAGATTCTTAGTTTGAAGTGAGTTTTCTTGATAATTCCGATACTGGTAAGTTAAACGTGTAGCAAAACATTCTTAGTTTGAAGTGAGTTTTCTTGATAATTCCGGTACTATTTTTTGATTGTTGAATTACAAGTTTTAATCATTGAAGGAGATGTTCCAATGTGAATAAGGGTTTACGAATCCATTTACAATATCAAATAAATGTGTAAAATTGAATCATTTCATTGAAATAACCTATTCTCATTGACAGATTCAGTGAAATAACCTATTCTCATTGACAGATTCAGTGAGATAACCTATCCTAAAGGAAGAATCCATATGCCGTGTCAAAATTTTGTGAAATTACATAATTTCATTTTCAATATTATGATTATCCAAAATAACTTATCCGAGGGGAAGTTTGCTCAGAAACTGATTAGACCGCTCCAGCCATGAATCCTCAGCTGTAAAAGGAATATGGTTATAACATGACGGTATTTTACTATGCACGTGAGATACAAGAAATAACCACGTTATGTTGGCGAGTAATTGAGGCCGCGCCGGCGAATTTATCATGCTCAGAAATGCGTAAGCGATTGTGAAAACAGGAAGAATGTTCAGACCACGACACGCTTAGATTCCGTAAATATATTTATTTCACAAAAGTTAACCACCTTATGGTGGCGAGTGATTGTGACCGCGCCGGGATTCTGAAAGAAGGAAGAATGTTCAGAGCATGGCACGCTTAGATTCCTTACATATATTTATTTCTATAGAAGTTAAATGCGTGGGAAGATAGTTTTGTTTTCTAGGCACCACGCAGCCACGAATATGTATGGATCTGGTGGTTCAAAGGGTTTTTAAATTTTTCTCTACAAACTTAGCTGATTTTGAATAAATAAATATCACGAAATATAACAAAAAGAATGATGATTTAAACAAAATCTAAATGTCCTTAAAAAATTTCAAAACATGAATATGCCATATTAGTAATTTTCAACACAAAATCTAGTGAATTAACGTCACAATCAGAATTGGGAAAGGTCAAAGGTCGCAATTGGGATTGCTGAAGGTCAATCAAGTTCGATATGATACTTCCAAATATCTACGATGAAGTAATCCTAACACAACCGTATAAAGTGGTTGGTGTACGCTCACAACTTTCGGAATCTCAGGTCTGCATACTGTCAGAATTAGCTGTTGTATTGCTGTATTTTGACTCGAAGAATAAAATATCGAGTTACTGTATTCATCAATGCAGTTCAATAGCCACCGATTGAACACGCTTACTGCATTAGAAAATGTAATTCTTAGTAGATGCGCATCAATGATAACGGAAAGAAATTAATGGTGTTACTGATAAGTTCGAATCCATGATATTCTTTTAACATGGAGGTGACCTACCTACTACAACCACTTTATATCGTCAAAAGGTCGTGGCGGCGCCGGCGAATCTATGGTCATCATGATTCATAGGTGACATAACTACTACAACCACCAGGATATATCGGCAAGAGGTTGTTGCGGGGGGAGGCGGGCGGCCGGGCGGATTTATGATAATCAAAACGTTATAGCGGCCCTTACAGCTAAACGTTTTAAGTTTTGGTTGTTTTTATTTTTATTTTTTTTGGTTTGATTTTGTTTGAAATTTGGTAAGGAATGGTTGGATCGTAGTGGTTAAATTTTTATAATTTAAATGTTTCAAAAGTTTTCAGCAATATAAATTTATTTATACATTTAGAAATATAATTTAAACAACAAAACATAGTAATTTTATCCAAATTTACATTACCTGATTCCCATTAAAAAAAACTTAAAAAATAAAACATTTATCCAACACCAAAGTTATAACGCTGACACGCTCAGATTCGTTCCTTGCGTATACTTATTTATTTGTGTAGAGTTGAATGTGTTTTCTATGCACCTTGTAAAAGGAAAATGTAAGATCTAGTTGTTCAAACTCTTTTTTCTAATACAATGTTAATTGTTAACCCTGAATTAGGATCCGAATTGAGGCAATCTTCCAAGTTATTTCCCAGCCTCTTTCTTCGAGTATTTTAAGGTTAATCACCTGGTTAATCCCCCGACAGTAAAAGGTCTTCAACACACGGATCACTAATCTTCTTGTTGCATGCCTCGTGTCATAGTATTCGTGAGATCCATTATCTATTAAATTAACATCGCAATCACAATACCAAAACGTCAATTATTCTTTGTCAAACTCTCTTGAAAATTTCTCACATTCTTCATTATAACTATAAATATGGAGTTTTGGAAACACTCAAATTTAATGTACTATTTAATTTTGAAATTCTAAGCCTATGACACATATGGGACGAAAAAGTAAATGATGAAATCTTACACGATAAGATAATGAAAGAATCGAGAGTTAAGAGTTTGTATCATATGTCTTAAAAACAAGTTATTTTAACAATTCAATTTAGTGGGAGAAATATTTTACAATGGTCTTTGGCCATAGTATAAGGTATTAAGTGTAAAGTATTGGGTTAGAAGGGAGTGGAGACTTTAGCCCAAGTTCTCAAGAAGATTGAATTTGTGGTTCCTTTGACAACGAAGTGTTGCATAAGTTGGGTAAGTGGGGTATGCGAATGGATCAAGGGGCTTGCCAAAATATGAAGCGACCAAGAGATTGGAGCAGACCAACATGAGGGGTGCACAAGGTTGGGGCACGTCGGTCTCAAAGGGAAAAATGGT
>JASDQU010307949.1:7360-20362 GCA_032191745.1 Picea mariana
CCGTCCATTATGTCTTTATGGTTTTATACTTAGTCATCTTTCTATGATAGCAGGCTGACATATCTTAATTTCCATCTGTATCTTCACATGACGAATCCGACTGACCGTTGTTCCTTTGCATACCTAGGCAATTTTATGGTCGTGGTTGCCGGGTTGGTAGATACGAATTGGCCTTTTCTTCTTCCCGCTCGTTATCGCTTTCTGGATATATACTTAGTCACCTTTCTATGGTATTTGGTTCTAGAGTTGGTGGGATGACATGTCTTCATATCCATCTATATCCTCACACGACCTATTCTCCCGACCATTGTTCCTTTCCATACTTAGCCAATTTTATGGTCGTTGTTGCGGGGTCGGCACTTACGAACCCGGTTGTTTATCGTTCTGTTATATACATCTTGCACTCAAAACATCTGTGATCTACAATTCCATCCCAGGTTCCTTTTATACATTAACTTCGTTCAAAGTATGTGTTGTTGCTTTCCATCCCTAGCAACTTTGTGTCCTTCCTGATATACATCCACAGTGCTCTTATTGGTGGCAACTGGACACAGTGGTACGAAATATACTTCCATGATTTTCAATTTATGCCTTAACTAGTGAGAACTCGGTAGGGGTTCGAAAAAAAATGCATTAATAATCAAACACTAGATTTTCTTCTTCAAGATACTTAGTCCTTTTTCCCTTGTCTTGTTCCCATGTATTATTGCTTTCTAGTTATATACTTAGTCGCGTTTCTATGATCACAGGTTCCAATGTTGGTGCGTTGACATATTTTCATCTCCATCTATATAGTTGCATGGTGAATTGGACCGCCCGCTATTCATTTTCATACTTAGTGAATTTTATGCCCGCAGTTGTCGAGTTGGCACAATTGAACTCTGCTACTTTTTGTTCCATGATATACATCTTCCACTGAAAATTTGCTTGATCTACAATTCCACTGCACTCCATCCTTTTTCCCTTTTTTTCTTCCCGTGTATTATGAGACTATAAAGTATGGACATGCTATTTTATAGACCATGTACAGATTGTGCATTCCATACCTAGCCACATTTTGGATCGCATGTTCTCGGGCAGGTGGGCTCAAAATTGGGCCTCCATTGTTATGTCCCTGCAAATAGCACCTAGAATTCCACGATATACAAATTGACAAGCGGACCTGTGGACTAGATGACTCGACATTGCATTTCTATTGATCAGTGTCCTCCAAACAACGCTCCCAGTTTCGCAATATACAAATTGACACACAGAGTTCAGTGCTGGCAGTCGTTGTTCTTTTTCATACTTAGTGAATTTTATGCTCGCGGTTGTCAAGTTGGCGCAATTGAAATCTGCTTCTTTTTGTTCCGTGATATACATCTTCCACTCAAAATTTGCATGATCTACAATTCCACTGTGAACTCCTCCATCCTTTTTCCCTTTTTTTCTTCCTGTGTATTATGGGACTATAAAGTATGGACATGCTATTTTATAGACCATGTACGGATTGCGCATTCCATACCTAGCCACATTTTGGATCACGGGTTCTCGGGTGGGCAAGTTCAAAATTGGGCCTCCATTGTTCTGTGCCCTACAAATAGCACACAGAATTTTGCGATATACAAATTGACAAGCAGACCTATGGACTGGCTGACTCAACATTGCATTTCTATTATTCCATGTCCTCCAAACAGTGCTCCCAGTTTCACGATATACAAATTGACACACGGATTCTAGGGCTGGCGGGGTGGATATTTCCATTGTTTACGGATGGCAATCCCTATCAAGTATCTAACGGTATCTAAAAAATTATTTTCAATACTAAATTAGCTCTTAGTAGTGAAAACTAGACAGAGAGGTACAAAACACTTGCCTTCACACCCTACATAATATACAAATTGACTACCGGATTCCGACATCATCCGCTCTTCCGTGTTAGAGACTATGCATTCAAATGTTTGAAGTGATACAATTTGAACGTTGGGGCCTCCCATCTTCTGCAGAGACCTTGTCAGCCTGTTTTGGATCCTCCTGTTGCCGAGCTATATACAAATTGACTACCGGATTCCAACATCATTCGCTCTTCTCTGTTAGAGATTATGCATTCAAATGTTCAGAGTGATATAATTTGAACGTCGGGGCCTTGCGTCTTCTGCAGAGACCTTGTCAGCCTGCTTTGGATCCTCCTGTTGTTGGGTTCATGAAATGTCCAACTCTTGAATACTGTTTTGGGTTGGCACCAAGCTTAGTTCTACCACAGTTCACAAATGTTTCAAAGTATCTGTTGTTGCCTTCCATCCTTACTAACTTCCTCTCATTCCTAATATAGATTGGTTGTGCTCTTACTAGTGACAAATGAACACAATGGTACAAAATAGTTCGCATCCGGCCCTCCGCAATATACAAATTGACTACCGGGTTCACATCTTGTACTCAAAATTTACGTGATCTACAATTCTGTCGCAGACTCCTTAGTCCTTTTTTCCCTTTTCTTCTTCCCATGTATTATGGTTCTCTGGTTATATACTTAGTCGTCGTTCTATCATCGCGGGTTCCAACGTTGGCAGGTTGACATATCTTTATCTCCATCTATATAATCACATAACGAATCCGACCGACCGTTGTTTCTTTCCATACTTAGCCAATTTTATGGCCACGGTTGTTGGGTTGGCGCTTTCGAACTCTGTATCTTCTTGTTCTGTGATGTACATATTGCACTCAAAACTTTCGTGATCTACAATTCTACCGCGTACTCCTCGAACTCGCAAGCTTCACTCTACCATGGTTCACAAATGTTTTGAGTATCTTTCGTTGACTTCCATCCCCACTAACTTCTTGTCCTTCCTGATATACATTAGTTATGCTCTTACTAGTCATATACAAATTTCCCTCTGGACTGTCCTACCATACCCTCTTTGTTGTTACGCGTATTGCACTTAAAAATTATGAGACATACAATTTGACCCTCACGCCCTCACCTTCAACGGTTGTACCTTGTAACCCTATTTCGAAGTTGTTTTTTCCCATTCCCGCAACCTCTGTAATTTCTTGCTATGCAATTAGAAACCTTTCATGCTAACAGCTGACCATGCATGAACCGTCAACATTGTCATTAATGGGCGAAACACTTGAGGAGATATCCCATTATTACACATTAAACCAAGATGTGTGGAGAGTTATTTTGTCCCTTCCGATTGTTCATCTCGAACATGCGTCGTCGTGTTGGCCCGCTCAAAAAATGTACAATGCTTAATCGCTCATTGCAATATCCTCCATGTTCGCATTTCTATGTATGTGATTACTAGTGTTTAATGTTAACACTGCATCATGAAACAACCATCCAAATTGTCATTAATGAACGAAAGTCTTGAGGACATCTCTCGTTCACACATTTTGGACCAAGATTTGCGTAGGCTTATATTATCCCTTCCAACTTTTCATTTCATTCATCATCTGGAGAAAACAAACGTTCTTGTAGAGTTATGGCAGCAGGTCAACAACAATTTTGTGGAGATACAGTAAATATCTTTGGACATCAGGACCATAACTTCCAGTGGTCCAGGGCATACTTTTACTATCCATCCCATTCTGCCTAGAAAGAAGTGATTTGGACCTCTGGAATCGCTCGTGCAGGCTGTGTCTCTGAGGCCTTTGACTGTAAGGAGGTGGTCTCTTGGTGCGTCGAAAAATATATTCCAAGCCAAATAATTATTCCACTGCGCGACCATTCTTTTGTTTCTTTGTCACCTCAGGCCTTTAGCGAGATGTTAAAATTGTCGGAGCCAACATTGACGTTCAGAGGACAAGACTGTAAGCAGTTTTTAGAAAAAAATGATAATGGGTTTGAAATCTTAGTCGACTTCCTTGACGACCCGAAAACAGTTCCTGAAGATATCACAAGGTTGCAGGTAAGTTCCGTTAGAAATCCATTCTGGGAAATTTCTTGGTTGTGTACAAGAATAATGGGGCAGGCATCCACGGAAAACATTTCCCATATAATTATTTATATTTTGTATTTCACAGTCAAGGAACAATACATTTTCGATTGGGGGAAGCTAATTTCCATTGAGCTCTATTCCCATTTGTCACGATTCAAAGAATCGAATAAATTTTATATGTCATCCTACTTGATTTTCGCAATAGTGCATTGCTGACCGTTTCCAAAAATTTCTCTTTCCAGTAAAATAAACTGTGGATTTGACCCAGTAACATTCTGGTACAAGGCCCTATGAAGGCCCAAGGCCTCCCATTGTTTTTATGAAGTTTCTAATGGCTTTGTCTCAGTTTTCAAGGATTTATTGTTAGGTAAGGATGCTCCGCGAATGTCTGGCCAGGCAACCAAGTTTTTGAACAAGAAGGGCACACTTGAACAAAAGGAAAATCACAGTGTCCTCATGGTCTTTGGCTCTAAGGAAAATCCTTCTTTCCTTCCATGCCACATCACGAACAAGATGTTTGTTGCAGAAATAGAAAGGCAATACAACCACTGGTTGCATTTTTCTATGACAAGAAAAAAAAACAGTTCATTCTTCTACCCTGGAAAGTCGGAGACTTCGTGTGCAGAAACATCAACAAGATTGACGAGTTTGCTACCCATTTCAAAAAATTGAACCTAACGTATGCTGAAAGGATAAAAGGGTTCGACCCTAATGGGATTTTTCGAGAACATTTACTGGCAGTTGGCTTTAACAACTCTTTTATCCATAGACACTTGACCCAAGACAGGCACAGTGTAGACAACAATCCTGCTTCTGCCGATTGCGACACAGAGACATTGAAAAGCGAGACTGAATTGTACAAACAACATGGAAAAGTATTCGGTGAGAAGAGTACCCAGTACCTTTCTAGCACTCCCAAGAGCACGACATCACAGAGAATTGCTTCGACGGCCCACCCCAGTAAGAAAGAAACCCAGAAATATTCGAATGGAGGAGGAGATAAGAACCCTCCTCACATAAAAATTGATAGTTCTCACGAACTTCCACCGACGAAGAAAAGAAAAAACAATGCAGGGCAGGCAGAGGAACCCGAAATTGAAAGTGAACAGCTACAACTTGAAATTGAAACTGAGCGCATGCACAAAATTGGGTCGTCCGTGGTGGAAATATCTGAGACCGAAATTTTTTACGAAGATGAATCCTTCGTATTCCAGAGTGTTTTTTTTGACAGCCAATCTAAAAGTATGGTCATTGAAAAGCGAGATGTAACAAACAGGAAAGACAAATCTCACACAGAGATTAACTTTAGAAAAATGTGGTCGTCCCAAACCTCCTCATTTCACCAAGTAACCGGTGAAATTCTTCGTGATTCCATTGGAGGAATTGAGACGGAAAATGCTAATCTGAAAGACCACCTCAACGAATTTGAGAATGCTTTCATTGCAACCCCAGAATTTTCTAGTCCTTTGGAAAAAATCGTGCCTGCTACCACTGCAACTAAGATGAAAGTATCCTCTACCCTCCTTGCATACTCTAGAGCCCTTGTAGAGAATAAGATCAACAAAAGAATGCAGCTAGTTACTGAAGCCTGGAAAACATCACAAAATTCAGTTTTCTTCGGAAAGAAGGAAAATGATTTTCTGGAACATTTGGAGGCAAATTTAAAAAATGATCATCATTTCTGTGAACAGGTGCTGACCCATTTTTCCAACTATGTCGTCAACACATCAGAACTGAAAAGAAGACAAGATAAACTCCCCTCCCCAAAGTGGACCAAAAAAGTAAAAGCATGCTGGCAAAAGAAAGTTAACAACCTGGATCTCATTGTCAAATCATGTAAACAAGTCATATCAAAGAAGGAATATTTATTCACAAGATTGATCCAAATGGACTTAGCCAGAAGTACCAACGAGGTTTAAGACCCAAACTTAATTCTCAAATCCTTGTCAACCACCAAAGAAGCCTTTCGGGAACAAGTTGATATTTTAAAGGGGTTGTCTTTTGAAAAGTTTTACGACATACTTGAACATCATCTATATGAGCACGAGCACTGGGTACTGGACTATGTGGCACACAATGAAGAAATTGAACAGAGTCTGGATAGTATTTCAATGGATCTAAGGAAATTAGAAAACGACCTTTACGACATAGAAATCCGGGATGAAATCAACATGGCCCCCATGAAAAGCTACATCGAAGAATGGTTCCAACAGAGAATGGATAGCCTCATCCAGGAAGAGCAACAATAGGTCGACAGGACTCCACTGACCATTGACGACAGCAACAAAAATGCATCGGGTTCATAGTAAGTCTACACTGGCATATTGTTTTCTTTATCAATCCAATTTAAGTCTATACTGTCATCTTGTTTTCTTTATCAATCCACTTATGACCTATTTAAATAGAAAACTATAACCAAATACTCATAACTTCCAATTTCTTCTTTTCAGGTCTTCCTCTCTACAGTCGCACACTTTTTCTTTCAACATTCCTAATTCTTGTACTTATTTCTTTTTATGGTCCACGAGAGCCCCAATACCAGTCTATATGACAAACACATTTAAATTTCCAGAAGGATTTAACACACATTATTAATTTTTGATAAATTCCAAAGAAAACTGATTCAGGAATGCCTATATTGTATACTAAATTTTGGGAGTCCAGGAACCGTTCTTCTTTGTTCCAAAGAAAACTAATTCTGGTCTACTACATTTCTTCTGTCCTATTTTATGCTAATTTCTTTTGTCTTGCACGATGTTGTTACTATTCTATTGTATGCTAACTTTTTGGGTGTCTAGGAACCTATACTTTGATCAATTTCGATTTTTTATTTTGTCCAGAAGCCTTTGCTTTCAAACAAACTAATTTGGGAATGGTAATTTTTTTGTCTTTTTCTCCACAAACCTATGTAACAAACGTTATTATATGTAACAAACATCATTTATTTATGATAAATTTCTATATTTTGCTTATCAATTTGTATATCACTGAACTCTCGGTGCTATTTGTAGGCCACAAAACAATAGAGGCCCAATTTTGAGCCCGCCACCTTGAGAACCCGCGATCCAAAAACTGGCTAAGTATGGAGGTTTGCTACATTTTTTGTGTCCTGTTGTATGCTTATTTTTTTGTCTTGCACGACATTGTTACTATTCTATTGTATGCTAACTTTTTGGGTTTAACAGATGTTATTACTATTCTAATGCATGCTTTTAAATGTTGATGCAATTTCCAGAGATATGTAACAAACATTAGTTATTTTTGATAAATTTCTATAGTCCGCAAGTCCGCTTGTCAATTTGTAAATTGTGGAACTGTCAGTGCTATTTGTAGGCCACAAAAAAACAGAGGCCCAATTTTGAGCCCACCAGCCTAAGAACCCGTGATCTAAACACTGGCTAAGTATGGAGGTCTGGTACATTTTTTTTGTCCTATTGTATGCTAAACTTTTTGTCTTGCGTGACGTTGTTACTATTCTATTGTATGCTATCTTTTTGGGCATCCAAGATCCTATACTTTGATAAATTTCACTGTCCAGAACCCTTTGTTTTAAAGAAAACTAGTTCGGGAATGCTAATTTTTTTTGTGTTTTTCTCCACGAACCTATGTAACAGACGTTATTACTATTCTATTATATTCTTTTAAATGTTGATGTAATTTCCAGAGATATGTAACAAACATTATTTATTTTTTGATAAGTTTCTATAGTCCGCTTATCAATTTGTATGTCGCGGAACTATCGGTGCTATTTGTAGGGCACGGGACAACAGAGGCCCAATTTTGAGCCCGCCAGCCCGAGAACCCATGATCCAAAAACTTGCTAACTATGGAATGAGGGCTCTGTGCATTCTCTATAAAATCTCATCCCCGTACTTTATAAAAGTACATATTTCGTATGTATATAACTAAAAATCTACTTTCTAAAATTTGATAAATTTCAATTTCTTTTGTGTCCAGGACCCCTTGTTTTAAAGATAACTAATTTGGGAACGCTAATTTCTTTTTGTTTTTTTCCACGAACCTATGTAACATACGTTACTACTATTTTTTTTTTGTTTCTCTCCACAAACTTATGTAAAACGTATGGAAAGAAAACTAATTCGGGAATGCTAAATTTTTTGTGTCCAAGAACCTTTTAAATGTTGATATTTTTTGATATATTTCAAGAAGAACTAATTTGGGAATACTATGTTCTGCATGAAAACAACATGTATTTCAACTTGCTAGCCATGTGTCTGTACTCGGTCGCATTTACTCCCATCCCAACCCGGCAGGGACTACGCTGCCATGCAACACTTGTTGGGAATAGAAATCTATTAGAATTTCTTATATTATTCTATATTAATTTAATCAAAATTAACAATAATATAAAGAGAATTATAAATGAAGGTTAAAATTACTAAAATTCACGAAAAAATCATTTGTATGACTTAAAATTCAATCATGGCTCATCATTGATATAGCATAAATTGAATTTGTTGTTTGTTTTTTACTTTGAGCTTCTTAGGATTGTTTTTTTTTTACTTCGAGCTACTTAGGATTATAAGTTTCCTGGATATGGAATAAAACTATAAAAAACAATGCACAAACCAATTGGTTATGGTTTGTTATAAAATATGTCTTTTTTTTCCATTCCAAGTTCAAAGGGGGTAATTGATTTCAAGTGTAAGTTAAAATACCGTCATCTACTTCGAATCAATTTCTGAACTGTATCTTTATATCGTTAGTATGATTCACTACAATTCCATCTTTAAAATAATATGTACGAGAAGAACGCAAGGCTCTTGACTTATTGACTTTTTACATCTAAATAATTTCAATTGTGTTTCATATGCAAACATATAAACATAATTACCAAGGTGCCTTTTTAACATATGCTTGAAATTACGTGTCTCATGCTCATGGTTTCAAACATGGACCTCGTTCACTCACTTGCACTACCCAGTTAACTTGTCCGTAAAACAATAATCACAATATAAAGAAACCCAATAAATACTTGAGAACTATCTAAGAAGGTTCCTTGTAAAGTATACAAGATATGTTGAATTTGGGAAGAAGAATATACCTAGTGGATTGCAATAGTGAGAGAGGAAATACATGTTGGAAGAATTGGGGATTTTACAAACAATATGGAAGATAGAGAAGGGCAAGTGAAATCTAGCAAGATTTTGTTGCACTGGAGTGAGAGTTAGAAGGAGAATATTGGATACTTTAAATAGATCTCTAAAAAATCATATGAATGTTGTGAACTATATTGTAATTTAGAATGTTTGTGCATGACTTCATCATTTCAAGTTCAGTTGGTTTCACCGTTATCATATTCCAATTGTGTCGTATTAGGTATCGGTATTCTATTTGGTCTAAGTGGTTGTTAGTCCACTTTAGTATCTCTATTCCCTCTGTTTCAAATAAGCAATCCAAATCCATGCTAGCCTCCGAACTAACCCTGCACCTATTATTTACCTAAGGCTAGGGTTACCTTATATATTCCTTACATACTCTATTCATGGCATTACAGAGGTGGACTTAGGGTCAGTCGGTTTTTAGTTCTATCCCTATCCCTATGGGATGGAACCGAGCGAGGGTTTCCCACGATCCAAGTAAAGGGTAAAGGGGGAATACCCATATACTAATTAATTGCAGTGCTTTGCTCGTTGTAAGATGTTCCATCATATAGGGTCATAGGGTAGTTTAGAGGCTAAATCATAGGTTTGGTGTTACCTAGTCTATTTCTACTCATCACCCATAAGATATCGAGGTCAGCATAAACGCCTACCCCTCCCTATAACAAAAGTGCAGGTCTACCCCTATTACTGGTATGGAATGTCACTGGTATGTCTCACCTTGTTTCATTGGTGCAACCCCGTATAAATGAGATAGTGCTCTTCAGATTTCAATTGCACTGAGGCACTTTCTTCTTATTGTGATCTATCCCTCTTTGTGGTTCTTCATGGTCTAAATCTCGGTATGGTCTGGCTTGAATCAACATGTGGAGTGTGACCGATCAAAGTTACCCAATGTTTTGTCGACTTATCCCCCTATCCACAATAAGTACGTAGTTGTCCCTTAGAGATGTGTTTAGCTTCCATAGTAGTTGGGTGAGGTTTAATCTTCTTTTGGTTCTGGGCCTTGTTACTTGGGGTATCTAATGTGCTTCCCAATCAAGCAAAGGGATGTTCTACATTTTCACTTTGCGCCCCTCTATGATCCTTGTCCATAGTCACATTGCTCATCTCTTAGGGCAGATAGAGTGGTACATCAATATGGGTATTCAATGGTGCTCTAGTATATGGCACAGATAGGTGTCAGCCACTAGGATAGCTTATAGCTATGATGCCTTCAGTACTCGCAGTTGATACACTCCCTGTCTTCTAAGTAAGGATAGGTCTATTTACCAGTAAGTATTACCCTGTATGTAGTGAAGTGGATTTAAGATGAGATAGGAGTCGTAATAGGTCATGTCATTACCTTTACATATACTACAGAATGGTAAGTGTGCTTAATAATAATGGTGGATTCCCTTTCCCTTAGATGTATCGGATTTTTATAAAGACCCCAGTGATCTTGTGCTTCTTTATGAGCCACTTTTTCTGAGCTACTCCGGGAGAGGGTAACCTGCAAATCCATCTGCTCCCTGTTTGCCTCCTCCACTCTTGGTTGTTATTAGATCTCTTGGTTTGTTGGGTGTGCTTAGACCTTGGCTTATCTGATGTCAAACGGTCTAACCTTATGAGGTCTATAATTCCTATGTATGTGATTTATGTGCATGAAGTCCATGCCTTGAGTCCCTATCTATCAAGTCCAGTAAAGGTAAGTGTTGGCTTTGCTATCTTTCAATGGCTAACTACCTATATTGCCCCCCCATTCAATGACCTTTACATTCCGAGTAAGAATATCCTTATAGGATACAAAAGCTCTAATGAGTAGGATCCCTCTCAATGCTCGATCTAGTAGATGCCTAAAGATTGTTTTCTTTGCGAAGTAATTGCATCATATGTAAGGTGTAAGGTGAAATGCACCGGTAAATATACTTCATTAGTGGTGTGTTGTTATACGTAAACTTATAGTTTTACCCTTAATCTAGTTAGAGTGATGCCATGTCAATGTCTAGGTGGGAGGCGGGATCCCATAATATAAATCTGTTGTTGTACTATTGATCTCTAGTCCCTACTAGAGAGTAATTTGCCCATATGTTACGATGGCGGATTCCAAAACATTACGTTTTTCCGGGACCAGGCTCTCGTGACTTCATTTCCTAGGCGTTTAATGTAATTCCATAGGTGCATTCGGGACTATAGGCATTCCCCACGATGCTTGGTCATTGTGTTTGATTGTTCCATACCTCAATCACTAATGTTGTGTCCAAGGTGCTTATGTCTTCTTTTTCCTGAACATGCTCAACCTAAATTCATAAATTATCTGTATATTTCTTTTCCTTCCAGCCTAAGGTATTTGTCTAAGCATTGGCTAATGTTTTACTTCTCTCTATGTAGCATGTTCCTCATAGTATAAAGTATGGCTAACTAGTTTAGTAGGTGCCTAAGTATGGTTATAGTATGGTTTTATAGGTGCCTGCATACTGCCAATAATGCAACAATGAGAGAACGCTAATAGTGCATGTTACACACCTAACAGATCCACAGGGTATTTGTGGTGGCATACACAAGCATAATCCCTGACTACGATCCGTATAATGAGCGACCGTATAATGGATGACTGGGTTACAGCTAACAAGGTAAGACAATATTTGATGCCTATGTTTTAGTGAAGGCAAGGGAATCAACAGCGAAGAAAGCACCAATACCACCGGGTGCAGTAGGGGTGGAGGCAAAAGCAGTTTACTTGATTTCCCTATATTTTATTGCTTGCCCTATGTTTTATTGCCCAAGTCAAAGCAGTAGTTTGAGTGCTATATTCTCTGGTTACGGATCCTCCATAGCATGTTTCATATCCTTAGCCCTTATCCTTAGGAAAATCCCAGGACGACATAGTGAACAACTTACGAAACACATGCCAAGGCACCGCCATTATATAAAAAATGAAAACAAAAAGTGGGGCATAACAATTAGGCACGATCCTCCCCAACAACTAGTTTCCATCACACATGAGACAACAACATGGAGAAAACATTATAACGAGCATCAAATGGGATACCCACCAAATCTAGAGGCAATCCAAGAACACAATGATTATGATCCGCGTCGTTTCGATTCCATTCCATGAATTTATATGAGAGGAGGGAAAAGGTTCGGGGAATGTGCCGATGTATAGCCTGAGCCATGGGATCTTGAGCTATAGGGGAGTCTAAATGGAGAGCCTGGGACCGGTGGTTGGAGAGCAAGCAAGGGTGTGATAGAGCTTGGGTCGGGGTTCGAGAGAAAGAAACTACTAGGGTGAGTGCCTGGTCATCTTGGGGATGGAGAGCAAGTAAGAGAGCACTGAGAACTGAATAGCACTACTAAGCCAAGGATAGGTAGATAGCATACACAATAAGCACTAAGGAAAGATATGAGCACTAGCACAACCCATATTAGTGAATCCAACGAGAGACACCTGTCCAAGTTTCAAATTTAGTTGGTTCACCATTATCATATTCCAATTTATTTAGTTATTGTTGTCACTTTACCATGTATAATTTCAAGCATGTTGTCTACCTCCTATTGAAAAAGCAACACCATTATTATTTGACTCATCCACCGCACATATTTCATTTGCTTCACCCTCTTGTGTGGAAAAATACAAGAAGTTATTAACCAACAAGTTATCTAGATGACAAACTGCACACAACTTTGAAATTAGGCTTAAACTCCATCATGAAAGGAACCACGAACAGAGTAACCTCTTTTCTCGTTTATTCACTATTACAAACCACAAATAGGGTGACCCTTGGTAGAGCAAGTGGAAAGAAGATTTGTTGGTTTAGACTATTTCCAAAATAGCTTAAGTAAAATTGTTGGTTTTGAACCACGAAAACTTATCGACAAGTGGAAATTACTAGTGGATGTGAAGCTTCAATTATAGAACCAGAACAATGAGTGATCAAATTAAATCCCATGGTTCATTTAATTGAAATTCAAAAAGG
>JASDQU010307949.1:23633-40071 GCA_032191745.1 Picea mariana
GCCGCCAATGTCAACCTCCATTGGATCCAACAATGTCTAATTGGAGGAGCCTTCTTTTATGTTAACATTCAAAGTTGGGTCGAGATGGTAATAGTCATTTAGAAAATGACATGTGGGTATGTAGCCACCCGAAAATGGAATGCTAGAATCATTGGAGGGGGCATATGTTGGAAAAGCACCAAATTATTGGCCCTTTAGCCTATGTTGATTTTATTACCTGCAAAACCTCAACACAAAATTAAATACAAGTCAAAATTTTCATACTCAAAAAGAACATTTCCCTTCCTTCAATCAAAAAGTTCACATTCAATTAGTTTACCCTTTTCTAGTTTCAGAGAAAATCAATTATTACAAATAGATTATAACATAAAATTTTATTGATTTTAAAACTTTAACCACATATTGAATAGAGGTTAAAAGTATCAATAAGTTTATTTTTTTCTAATTCAAACATTAAAATAAGATTTATTGGTCCCAAAACTTCAACCTCACATTAAATAATATTTTATTGTCTCAAAAACACAACCTCGTATTTAATACAAGTTAAAAATTTAAGTTTATTTTTCTCTATTTGAATTGTAGATAAGGTAGAACATAAGATTTTGTTGACTCCAAAACCTTAATCTCACATTGAATACAATTACTGGTCTCAAAACCTCAAATTCCACATTGAATACAAGTCAAAACTGTAAGTAATTTAACCCTTCTCCAATTTAAAAGAACATCAATTATTGTGGATAAAATAAAACATAAAACTCTCCACATTGAATATAATTATTTTCCTCAAAATATCAACCGCACATTGAATATAATTTAAAAGTTTTAATTACTTTACCTTTCATTCAATTTGAAAGAAAATCAATTATTGTAGATAAAATATAACATAAGATTTTATTGACCCTAAAGCCTCAACCCTACATCTACATTGAATACAAGTCAATGTCACTAAGTTCACTTTCTACGATGTCAAAGAACATCCAACCCACATTGAATGCAAATCTTTCTACAATTCAAAAGAACAACATCAACCCCACATTGAATACACTTTAAAAGTGTCACTAACAACAACAATTATTGTAGATAATATACGACATAAGATTTTATTCACTCCAAATCAATTGTTGTAGATAAGATACCACATAAGACTTTATTGGCCCCATCTACTATCAAAATCAACTTTACAAGAACCAATCACATTTTAGAGAATGACATTGTCCCTAGTGGTTGATTTGGAATTGTTTGAGTTAAAGATTCCTATTTGTCACATTATAAATGGTGGATGACAACCCATAATTAATCTCAGTAATGTTGCAAGTAAAGTACTCATAATTTACTTTTGAATATAATATAAATGTATTCATAAAGTGAAATACTTTTGAAGTAAAGTATTTTGGAATATATAAAAAGTAATGTCCAATTCAAAATTCAATTTTTTTAAATGAATACATAGATTCTCACATATTCTTCACAATTTATATTATAAATTAAATTAAATATTTTATACTTCATTACATAGATATATATTCAGCCTAATATACATGAATTAATGTGAGAAACCACATATAATGATTTAACTAATACATGGAGTACATGGTATAGTTACCTACTCCATATATTAGTTAAACTAATATATGGGTATTCCATATATTAGTTTTACTAATTAATTAATTTATTTGTCCCATAGATATTAATATAGCGATTTAATAAATATATCACATATATATTAATTTAACTAATGTATGGAGTATGTGGTTCCACACACTCCATTCAAAACCATGTACTCCATACATAGACTAATTTATGAGGTAAATTAATTAAATTAATATATAAATATACATATATTAATTTAACTATCCCTTGGGGTGTAGAATAGTCGATGATGTAGTGTATTGTTAAGGTACTCTGTTATGTGAATTCACTAGTTCAAAGCCTTTGATTAGTCTTATGTGTCACGTGAGGGTCTGTGCTGGCATGTCTCGCATTATAGTAGTAGCAGTGGGATAACACGACCACGTGTCACGTGAGTATGTGCCCGACTAGTTCTTGATTTCCCCAGTCACCAACAAAATATATATTAATTTAACTAATCTATGGAATATGTGGTTCCATGTATTCCATATATTAGTTAAATTAATATATGTGGGTTTTCACATTAATTTACGCATATTAGTTTGAATATATATCTATGTAATGAATTGAATTTTTTTATTTAATTTAGAATATTAATTTTTTTTATTTAATTTATAATATAAATTGTGAATAATATGTAAGAATTTATGTATGCATTTTCTAAAATTTTGAATTTTGAATCGGTATTTTACTTTTTCAAAGTACTTTACTTTAAAAATAATTCATTTTATGAATATATTTCTATTATATTCAAAAGTAATTTATGAATGATTTATTTGCAATAATACCAAGGCTAACTATGAGTTGTCATCCACTATTATAATGTGACAAATAAGCATATTTAACTCAAACAATGCCAACTCGACCATCGAGGATGATGTCATCCTCTAAAATGTGATTGGTTCTTGTAAAGTTGGTTTTGATAGTATGCGGACCCAATAAAGTCTTATGTCGTATGTTATCTACAATAATTGATGTTCTTTGAATTGAAAAGGATAAACTTAGTGACACATTTGATTTGTATTCAATGTGAGGTTGAGGTCATTCTTTGGAATTGTAGAAGGTGAACTTAGTGACACTTTTGATTTGTATTCAATTTGGGGTTGAGGTTTCAAGACCAATAATTATAGTCTAGTTGAGGTTTTGAAATAAATAATTCTATTCAATCTAGGGTTGAGGTTGTTCTTTTGAATTGTAGAAACATTTGTATCATATTAGGGCCAATAAATTCTTATGTCGTATCTTATCTACAATAATTGATGTTCTTAGTGACACTTTTAACTTGTATTAAATGTGGGGTAGAGGTTGTTCTCTTGAATTGTAGAAAGGTTTGTATTCATTGTGGGGTTAAGGGTTTGGAGCCAATGAAGTCTTATATCATATATTATCTACAATAATAATTGATGTTCCTTTGAATTGTAAAAGGGTAAACTTAGTGAGACATTTGGCTTGTATTCATGTGGGGTTGAGGTTTTTGGGTCAATAAAATATTATGTTATACTTTATATACAATAATTTGTGTTCTTTCAAATTGAATGAAGGGTAAAATAATTGATACTTTTAAATTATATTCATATCAGGTTTAGATTTTGAGGTAAATGATCGTATTCAATATGGAGAGTCTTATGTTTTATTTTATCAACAATGATTGATGTTGTTTTAAATTAGAGAAGGGTTAAATTACTTATAGTTTTGACTTGTATTCAATGTGGAATTAGAGGTTTTGAGACCCAAATTTTATTCAATGTGAGATTGAGACTTTGGAGTCCATAAAATCTTGTGTTGTAACTTATATATAATAACTAATATTTTACAATTGGAGAAAAATAAACTTGTATTTTTAACTTGTATTAAATATGAGGTTGAGGTTTTGAGACAATAATATCTTACTTAATGTGAGGTTGAAGTTTTGAGACCAATAAAATCTTATTTTAAAGTATGAATTAGAAAAAAAAAAAAAACTTAACGATACTTTTAACTTGTATTCAGGAAATGGTTAATGTTTTGAAGTCAATAAACATTTATGTTATACTCTTTCTATAATAAATGATGTTCTTTGATAATAAAATAGTACAAACAATTTTTGTTTACGCTTGCCACAAGGGAAACTAGGTACAAAGAAGTCCAAAAAATATTGCATTTCTAAATCAAAGTATGTTGATATAGCTTAGAGTATAATGAAAGGCAATTTTTATCATAGATTCATTGCAGTTAGCCCGTGACTCCAAAGAAAGTATCAAGACTCAATAGTAAGGATGGTGCAACCGAGGGTTTTTGGATTGGTCTCTCTGTAGAGATGGGTATGATCGTTGAAGCATTGATCGTGTGATTGGGGGGCCTTCAGAACCCTAGATGTTTTTGTTATTTTCATCATTTTGAATGGTTCCATATTACTGAGATATTTTGAGGTTGTCTCCAAGTGCATAGTTCTTTTTAGTATGTTTGTGGTCATCAACACTTGTTGAGAAGGATGTGATCTCATTATAACAAACGGCATGTTTTGAGTGATCTATAAATATGCAAGGGCTATGCACATAGGGAACTATTGTCGGAGTGGAAGGAAGATTACGGTTTCCATACCAGAAGGCAGATTAGGGTTTCCAGACTAGAAGACATATTAGGGTTTCCTTATGTTGCATTTCCCTAATGGTGGATTAAGCTAGATTAAGGTTCCATAGGTGAAAAAAGTAGATTAGGGTATCCATACTAGAAGGTGGATTAGGGTTTCCTTATGTTGCATCTCCCTGATTGTGGATTAAGGTAGATTAAGGTTCCATAGGTCATATATCTGAGAGGGATGATTAGGTTTTTCTCAAGTCACATTTTCTCATGTACGTGAAGTTTTTTTGCAACAGACGAGTGTGAGGTATGTTCGAAGTTGTTTTTATCATGATTGTGTTTGGATTAGTCTCTTTGTAGAGATGGGCATGATTTTTGAAGCACTGATCATGTGAGTGGGAGGCCTACGAAACCCTAGTTGTTTCTCCCACTGTCATGATTTTGAATTGTTCCATCTCTCAACAAATATGGTCGTCAACACTTGTTGAGAAGAGTGCAATCTCATTGTATCAAAGGAGATGTTTTGAGTGATCTAGAAATATGCAAAGGATGCCTAGATAAGAAACTATTGCTAGAGTGGAATGAAAATAGGCATATCCATGATGAAGGGGAGCTCTGTGAAATAGGGAAAAGTTTTGCGACTATAATGGGAATGGTATTGTAT
The DNA here is from genome assembly GCA_032191745.1 of Picea mariana. Lineage (NCBI taxonomy): Eukaryota > Viridiplantae > Streptophyta > Pinopsida > Pinales > Pinaceae > Picea > Picea mariana. Next base: position 28,486 of record JASDQU010307949.1, read on the forward strand.
TAATTTTTCAATCCAACATTTTGGTGTCATTAAATGACGACGTCCAACTAGTGGACTATGATGAGGACCTAATCTATGAGGATCAAATATTTGTACAGACACATGAGGTCTCCGCACTTATCCATAAATTCAAAGGTAAGATGGAGGATCTTGACAGAGGTTCAAATGAGGTGGAGAGTAGCTTGAGACAAGTTGAATAAACTCAAGTCAAAGGTGACCATTTAGGTTTTATCCTTTTTACTAGGGAATGAATTTTCACAGCAGAGGAGGAAGTTAGGTATGTGCAGTGTCTGGATGTGTTTCCTGGTGACATATACCTGTAATTTTGGTGAGAAGCAAAGGTTTCATTGGAGGTCAATTAGATCTTAGTTTATTACAAGGATTCTTACCTTTGAGCCATGGATTGAATCCTCCAAAGATAAAAACATGAGTTGTCAAAAGACAAGGAAGGGGATCTTCTTTGGTTGTAGGAGAAGACATGAGGGTGGAACAAATATTGGATTTGGTAGGGAAAACATTGGTAGGGAAGTTTATATGCGATAGGGTGAGAATGGATTAGATACAGAGGTGGGTGAACGAAGTGTGGTTCTAGTGTTGGGTTCTGGACCAACTTTTCATCTCTTATGAAGAGGATGGTTGGAATTCGTCTTCCATTCAGTGGATGATGTGAATTTATTTTTGAAAGGTATGTGGTTTCAGGACAACTATATTCTATCCTTGAATCCATGGTCTCCTCTATTTGATTCTAAATAAAATATCTATGGGAGCACTCCAATATGGGTTAAGTTACCTAATTTTCCAATGTAATTTTGGATTGAGCCAGGGGTAAAGGCCATAGGGGATGTTCTGGAAAATATTGTCCTGGTATATGAAATTTTTTTACTAGTGATACTACATTATTGTTAGGATTCTTGTGGAAATAAATGTCAGCAAATGTCTTTTTGAATCTATGGATTTATTCTATAATTGGAATATACATACTCAAACATTGGATTTGTTAGGAAATGAGGAACACTTCCATTCTAAACCTAGCAGAATAGAGGAAGAAAGATTTAACCAATTAAGTAAATGAAAAAACAAACACACAGTACACACATATTTTACCCCGGAAACCCAAACCGAGAAAACCAACATTTCTTGAGTGTTTCTCTCTCTTGTTGTCTTATTCATTTAGAATAAAAGGTTACATGTCTAATCGTGGTCCACACCTAAGACAAAATCGACATCATACCCTCTTTCTTACACAAGAACAACCCTATAGCCAATTCAACTTACATATACATGAACAACAACCTCTATAATTTCATCTAAAGATTATCTTTTACATCATTACAAAATGCCTTATTTATAGAATTTACAGTAGGAAAAACCCTAAATAAAAGGCGCCCAAAAATGGTTACAGATCCATGTAGATCATTGGCTATAAATCCTGTGAATCTTGGGATTCTGTTATAGTATACTACCAAGTCGGATTACTAGTCAACTACCATTCGGCCTTCATTATGTCTTTAGTTGGTTGCCACATGCCCTCCTGTTAACCTATTGTCAGTTGACCTCTTCAACTTTACCTAGTCAAGCCACCTCAACTTTCAACTTTTTTTCAATGTATTTGAATTTGTCTTTACTCGGTAGAATCACCTCGACCTTAAACTTGTTGTCGATTCCTTTGAATTCATCTTTACTTGGTTGAACCACCTCAACCTTCGAATTCGACTGTCAATCGATCCAACTCGACTATAATTTCACTGTAAAGAATATAACAACCCAACATTCTCCCACTTGTTGTCTTCTTTGTTGAAACTAGGAGACCTCTAAACTCTCGTTCACAAAGCCAGGGAAGCAATTCCCATTGCCTCTCTACACCAAGAGAACTTCATAGCACTCACAGCATTTGTCAAAGAGTCTGTCTATTATGTTTTCCAACGTGTCTACTTTCTCCAGTAGTACCTTATTTCTTTCCACCATATCTCTCACGAAATGGTATTGTACATCAATGTGCTTAGTCTTAGAATGATGAGCTGGGTTCTTGGCCAGAAATATTTCTCTTTGACTATCACAACTTATCTTCATAGCTCTTTGCTCAAACTTGATTCTCGAACACAACATTTGCATCCATACTACTTATTTTCTTCCATGTATTTAGATTTTGTTGTTGACAGGGATATGACCGCCTGTCGCTTACTCGTCCAATTGATTGCTCCATCGAAAATTTTGAACACATATCCACTGGTCAACCTTCGTCGATCCATATCTCCAACCCATTCGACATCGACAAATCCATGTACATTTAATTCATCATCACCTCTAGGTTTTCCGTGGTAGCATATAGCATAATATTTTGTGCCACACAAATACCTGAATACTCTCTTGACAATTTTCAAGTGCTCCTTCCTTGGTGTGGACATGTATCTTCTCAACACTCCCACTAGATGGACAATTCCTGGTCGAGTGTAGAACATCACATAAATTAGACTACCAAAAACACTTGCAGAGGGAACATGTGCCATTTCCTCTATTTCTTCCTGTGTCCTTGGAAATTTTTCGGTAGTTAGCCTTGCTGCCACATGAATTGGCACCTTCACATGTTTGCAATCCTACATGTTGAAATGTTTCAAACTATTTCAATATACTTTTTTTGGTTCAACTAGAGATTTCTAGATGCTCAATCTCTCTTAATATCCATTCCCAGAATGAAGTTCATTGCGCCAAGATCATTCATGTCGAACATGGAGGATAGTTTCTTCTTCACCTCCTTTATAACATCCATTTTGTTTCCAATCAACAACATGTCATCGACATACAATGCTACATATATGAAACGCCCACCACTGGTTTTCTTACTCATTCGGACCTCCTTAGAACCGGGGTCTGTTGTTCCACCTCTTATTCTAATTTACTCGACTCATATGAATCATCTTATTTGTTCCCCAGTTCAAACCACACCTTCTCTAGATTATTTGCAATCTGCACAATTTGTTCAGGCTCATACTTACTTCCAACTTCTCTGAAGACCACATCTCAAGTGTACACTATTTTCCTTGATGCATGATCCCATATCTTATATCCTTTCATTCCTTCTTTGTATCCAATGAAAATACACTTGACTACCTTCTTTTCCATCTTGCTCATCTTTTCCTTGGTAACATGCACAAATGCATCACAGCCAAATACTTTGAGATGTGAAACCAAAGGATTCTTACCCGACCATACCTCATGTGGAGTCATGTTGAATAGAAACGATGAAGAAGACATATTCACTAGATATTTTTTAGTGTCGACTGCCTCTACCTAGAATTTTTATGTGAGCCCAGCACCACTGAGTATGCTCCTTTCCTTTTCTATCAATGTTTTGTTCATTCTCTCAATAAATCCATTTTGCATGGGGTATATGGTGTGGTATTTTGGCATGTTATGCCACACTGCTTGCAGAACTAATCAAATTCTTTTCCACAGAATTCACCACCATTTTCAGTCCCCAACACCCTAATATTATTATCTGTTTGGTTTTCTACAAGATATTTAAAATCTTTGAATTTCTCTGAAACCTCTAATTTCTTCCTCGGAAAATATATCCATGTCTTCTTGGAAATATAATCTATGAAGGAGACATAATACAGGGATCCACCAAGTGAAGGAACTGAAACAGGGCCAAACACATCACTATGAACCAACTCTAGAATCCCATTTTCTCTTGTCATTCCAGATGGGAACCTCACCCAACTTTGTTTTCCATATATACAATGTTCACAAAATTCGACTTCTAAATTACATTCAGGGAAATCTTCGACCATACCTTTTTTATGCATAGCTCAAACTCCTTTTTCTCCAACGTGTCCCTTCCTCTCGTGGCATAGCATGGTCAAGTCGAATTTATGATGATTTTTCAAGTTAGTTTGAATCAACCCATCCTGAGTTGATTCAAAATGAGTCAAAGTCGAGTCGACTTCAGGAACAATGATGTTGTTGCATCTAGTCAAGTCGACATTCCATAGTAACTTGTATAGGGTTCCAATTTGAACTCATTTAATTAAGACCATCGCACCTATGACCATCTTGAATGAATCCTTCTAAAATAGAGTGTGCACTCATGCATCACTCATATTTCTGACAGATATCCAGTTTCTTTCCAAACTAGGAATGTGTAACACACCTAGAAGGGTTCTACTCCTCCCATCCTACAGTATCAGTCGAACTCTTCCTCGTCCAAAAATTTTGGTTGTCAAGTCATCCCCCAAGAACATGTATCCTCCTTCATATCATTCATATTCACAGAACCATTCTATATGTGGTGTAATATGATAGGATGCTCCTGATTCGATCAACAAAACATCTTGATATGACTGTGTACTGGTCAACGCCAGGTACACATCGCCTACCTTATATTGAGTCATTTTTATCTCAGTGGATTTATTCTTGTTGGATCTTATACTAACTTACATTACCTTTGACTTGCAGTCCCTTTTGTAATTCCCAAATTTACCGCATTTCAAGCATCTTCTCGTCGACTGAATATGGGATTTATATATACCCTTCAAATTTTACTTTCTATCGGAGAATTTTCCTTTATCTCTGTAAATTGGTCGACCTCTCATCACTAAATCTTATTTGGTCAATCCTTCCATGCTCTTTCTTATGATTTCTTATAATAATATAGATGCAACCATGTCTACTAGTGCTAATATGGTTGTATTAATCCCTATAGTCATGACTAAGTTATCCCATGAGTCTATCAAAGAACATAATAGGATAATACATTTCTCCTCCTTAGTGATTTTAATATCCCTAGAAGATAATTGGGTTATAATGGTATTAAACACATTTAAATGCTCAGTCACTGAACTTCCATCACTCATCCTCACAAGATATAGTTTCTTTCTAAGAAACAACTTATTTACCATGGATTTCGATGGGTACAAGCTCCCCAACTTGTCCCACAATTTCTTGGCCAAATCTTCACCTGAAACATTCAATAGTGTTGAATCTGCAAGACAAAGTCGAATCATACTCCTTTCTCTTCTCTCAAGTTTCTCCCATTCTTTTGTCGACATACCTGTCGGCATGGTACCTATTCATATTGTTTTCCATTTTTCTCTATATACAAGGAGATATTCAATTTTAGGCTTCCACAAATTAAAATTTTGGCCATTGAATTTTTTTATCTCTGTTCTATAGTTGTTCACCATTTTTAAACACAATTCCTTAAATATTTCTAACTTAAGAGTCTTACTGAACTTAGAGTTTATCTCAGATACAAGGTTGTAAAACCAAGCTTTGATACCACATGTTAGGAAGTGAGGAACACTTCCATGCTAAACCTAGCAAAAGAGAGAGAAATATTTAAACAAGAAAGTAAATGACAAAACAAACACACAGTACACAAAGATTTAAACTGGGAAAACCAACATTCCTTGAGCATTCTGCTCTCTTGTTTTCTTATTCATTCATAATAAAAGGTTACATTTCTAACCTTGGTCCACACCTAAGACACAATCGACATCATACCCTCATTCTTACACAAGAACAACCCTGTAGCCAATTCAACTTACATCTACATGATCAACAACCTCTACGATTTCATCTAAATATTATCTTTTACAGAATTAAAACAAGCCTTGTTTATAGGCTTTATAGTAGGAAAAAACCTAAAGAAAAGGCACCCGAAAATGGTTGCAAATCCATGCAGATCATTGGCTACAAATGTTGGGAATCTGGAGATTCTATTACAGTCGACTACCATTTTGGATTACCAGTTGAATACTATTCGGCCTTCATTCGTTCTTCAGTCGGTTGCCACACACCCTTCTATCGACCTTTTGTCGATTGACATCTTTGAATTTACCCGGTCAAGCCACCTCAAACTTTGAATTCCTTTCGATGTCTTCGACTTTGTCTTTACCTGGTCGAACCACCTTGACCTTCAACTTGCTATCGATTCCTTCAAATTCATGTTTACTTGATTGCACTACCTCGACCTTCGACTTCAACTGTTAGTTGATCCACCTCAACTAGACTTTCACTGCAAATAATATAACAACCCAACAAGATTATTTAAACACACATTTTTGGTGTTCTTGGTGCCATGAGATGGGTCATGTCTTCAACGATTGTGATAAATCGTTGGTTAGACAGGTATGGATGAGAAAGGGTATGATTGTTAGTAAGTTGGGAGGTATAGTAAACCTTTATTCGAATCCCACTTTGTTGGCAGGGAAGCATATTATTAAGGAAATCTCAGTTAATTACCAGCTTGTGAGAGTGGGTCAAGAAAAGGATTCACCTTCTACTCCTAAGAGTATTTTGATAAGGGATATCTCTATTACCCTCATTGAAGAGTCGAGGAGTTTTGTGAATGCGGTAATGAGTAAGAATGATTTCATGTCCTTAGCTAGTGATTATACCCCACTAGATTCTTATAAGAGGACATATGGTTGTCGGATGAAGTTGGATCCTTTATCGAGTAAATTCATTAATACCAACTCTTGTTTTCCATTTTCTTCTTATAGGGATGACAAATAGGATCGTGGATGGGAAACTTAATATTAGTTAGATGATATTAAAAATAATAAATATCCTTCAAGTACTTCACTTCCTCCACATCCACAACAAACCTTAGCCTTCCTAGAGGACTCTGTAGACCTTTTGAAGGATTTATTTACTTGTTTTGGAGCTTCTCAAGACCAGAAGGGGAACATTGTTATAGATTCATTTTCCTCCTTGTCCAAAGGGGGAAGTTGTTACCATTTTAGGCCTTGAAAGGGGACTGAATGTGTTTATTTTTCCCATTCTAGAGGGTTGGGACAAGATTCTTTGTTGGATTTGGGGCCTTCTCACGTGGGGAGAAAATATGCTCTGAAAAGGGCTCAGGAGAAGGCCATTGGGGAGATTAACCAAGGTTTAAAAAAAATCATTATAGGGTTCCTTATAGTAGACCATGCCCCATGCTTGGTTCCTCCATCAAGTTACTCTCTCTTGATATTATAGGGATGGGGGAGTAAGCCAAGAAGTTGTCTCTGAGGAAATTGGTGGAGCTTCACTGGCCAGATGTATTATTTTTACAAGAAACTATTGGGAAAGGGGTTGTGTTAATAAGTGAAATGAGGAAGTTTTTAAGAAATTGGTAATTCCTTGGATTAGATGAATATGGTCAGTATATGGGAATTATTATAGGATGGAACCATAGTATTACTCTGACCAATTCTTTTACTATCCCCCCAGGCTTGTGTACAAAGATCTTAAACAAAAGTATAGGTCAATTTTTTACTTTGCTCAATGTGTATGGGCCTTATGAAGATAAGAAAAGTTATTGGGAGAGGCGCTTCAACTCTCAATGCTTGAAGGTTGATAATTTAATTTTTGGGGATGACCTAAATTTTACTTTGATTCGAATAGAGGTTTGGGGGGACAATGCAAGGGTGGACTGCCTTGCTGATTTTTTTTCAAATAGGTTGGAAGCATGTGGGTTGATAGATGTGGAACCTTTTAAACTACAACCTACATTGAGTAATAATAGGTATGTAAGGGAAATTATTATCAAGGGTTTGGATATATTTGTGGTTCATAATTCAATTTTACATAAGGTGGCAAGGTACATGTCTTGGGTTGATCTGAGTTGGTGTTCAAATCACTTTCCAATAGTACTTGAAATTGACCCTGTTGATCTCAATCCAGGACCTCCATTTAATTTTAATCCAGTGTGTTCAAAAGAGGAAGAGTTTATCAATCTAGTAAAAGAGAATGAGGTTCCTTTTGATCCCTCCTTGGAACTCTCTATAGTCGAACAATTCAATCGAGCTCTTAAAAATATTAAAGAAAGGGTGGCATATTGGGAAGTGGAGAGATATTGGAATAGAGATCATTTGTTGGAGGAGGTGGAAAAGGAACTTGAGGGGCTGGTAGATGGATTGGTGTCGGATCCCTTTGGAGAAGACTCTTTAGTTAGGTTAAAGTAGTGTGAGGAAAACAAATTGAAACTTATGATGGATAAAGAAGCATATTGGTGGATGAAAGCAAGGTTGTTTGGTTAGAACTAAATAATACAAAGTTCTTCCCCTCATTTACAAATCATAGATGAAGTATCAATACTATTTGGGAGTTGCAAGACCATGGAGGTACAAAGGTCAAAGGATTTAAGGGTTTAGATGAACTTGGAGTCAATTATTTTGAGGGGATTTATAAGGATCCAAAAAGGGTTAACCTTGCTGAAATTTTGAAAGTTATTTCTTATTTTCCATGAATGCATACAGAGGAAAATACTAAGTAGTTGTTGAACCCAGTCAAAAAGGAAGAGTTGATTTCACTACTAAAAACGTTTAAAAAGGACAATATTCCTGGACTAGATGGGTCGTCAGTTGAATTTTATATTGATTTCTTTGATTTAATAGGTATGGAATTATTACGGGTGGTGGAGGAGGTAACAACCTTAGGAAGAATGGAAGGAGGTTTAAATGATACAATTTTATCTCTGATACCTAAGAAAGGATATCTTGAAACTTTTGATGGATTTAGACCTATCTCCTTGTGTAATTGTTTATACAAGATAATTGCTAAAGTGATTGATAAAATGATGAATCCTATACTCCCTGAGTATGTTTCAAATAAACAATTTGTTTTTTCAAGGGAAGAAATATTCATCAGGTTGTTGGTACAATCCAAGAGGGATTAGACTCAATCAAGATCTCTGGTAGGCCAACAACGATTATTATGCTTGATTTTTCAAAATATTATGACAAAGTTTCATGGTTGTACCTTTGTTTATTGCTTATTCATCTTGGTTTTTTGGTACCTATGATTATATGGTTAATGTGTTGTGTTACAAATTCTACCTTTGGTGTTTTCATAAATGGAGTCGCATCAAGCTTCTCCAAGCCTATTAGAGGGCTTAGGTAGGGTTTTCCTTTACCCCCGTATTTGTTTCTCTTAGTAATGGGAGGTTTGAGTTGATCTTTGTTGGAGGCGAGAAGGATGCAACCAATTCAGGGTGTAAGGATTGGGGGTGAATCTTTGTCTCATATTTTATTTGTGGATGATGTCCTTTTGCTATGTTTTGGTTCTATAACGGAAGGCTATCAAATGTAAGAATTACTACAACTTTATAATTTGGAAATGAGAATGGAGGTAAATGGTTAAATTTCAACCTTTTTTACTTCAGGTATGGATGATGAACTTAGCCTAGATTTTGAAAGGAACTTTCCTTTTCAGCACTTGGATACAAGTGAATGTATCAAGTATTTGGGGTTCAATATCAAGCCTAATAGTTATGGAAAGGAATATTGGTGGTGGTTGGTCTCCAAAATTGAGAAAAGAGTTACACTCTGGTGTAATACATGGTTATCAAAAGGGGAAAGATTAGTGTTAGTGAAGTCTATGCGGGAAGCTATACATGTTTTTTGGAATAATTTAGCACACAATCCAAAGGGAGTTTTGGATAAAATAATAAAGGTTTGTTTTAATTTCTTGTGGAAAAATAGTTGTGAGTTTAAAGGTACTCACTAGGTCAGGTGGTAGAAGTTGGCAGTTCCCAAATATTTGGGAGGGAGGGAATAAAAAAATATTCATCTTTTTGGAAGATATTAGCTGTAAAATATTTATTGTTGGTACTAACTAAGGATAGTCTCTGGAGTAGAATTCTGGTATAGAAATATATGGCCACTTGAACTAAATTAGATTGGGTAAGAAAAGAGAAAAATAAAATTTGTAATGTGTCTAATCAGTGGAAGGCCCTTTCTTAGGTGTTCCCGGTGATTGGCTTTTTCCTAGCTTGGCATGTGGGGGATGGCTCTGAGGTTAGGATAGGGGTCGATGCAATAATGGGATGAAATCATGACACTTTTCTTCTAGAAGATATAGTTCGATGCCTAATATAAAATGGGAAATATACTCTTAATTTATTAAATAAACTGGAGGAAACAACCTTATGGAAGCAAGGTTTGTCGAACTATGTAGATTTGCGTCTAGAGGGGTTCTTAGCAAGGAATTGGGAGTTTTTTATTGCAGAGTTAAGAAGGGCACATGTATGACTTATTGAGAGTCTGCATGATCTTTTCTAAGGATTTAACATGAAAGGAGGTTCGTACACTGCCAAGATAGGTTACGAGACTATGTTTGTGTTATATTATTTGCATGTGTGGGTGGGGGGGGGGGTGTCAGATTTGATGAAAACGTCTGACGATCCCATGACATGTCGCTTTATGTGTATGTGTGCATTGGGAGATTTTATATGGGGGGTCAAAAGGGGGTCAAGATTCCCCCCTCCCCCCTTTCCTAGGAGAAGCCTTTGGCTCCGAGGCAGTGCCCTGAATTTGTTTTGGGGGCAGTTTTTGCTATTTTATCATTTTTCGTTATTTTTAATGGTTTTCTAAATTAATTCCGGATTAAGGGATTAGGGTTTTGGTAGTTGCAGAATACCTAAAATATTGTATATATTGTTTTTGGGCCTAATGGTTAAGAACACGTGTTTCCTCCTAAGAGGTCACAAATTTAAATCCAAAGGGGGGTAGGGTATGTATACCTCCGTAGACTTTACCATTCAAATCGTTGGGCGGAGGGGGTCTCATACACTAATTTGGTGTATGTCTTAGTCGTGACCTTAAAAATAGATTATATTATTATTGTGAATGGTGAAATTAACACAATGAAGAGTTGGGAGGTGTGACACCAAGGAAGGTTAGTTTTCTCCCGGCTAAGGGTTTCCAGCATAAATATTTGTGTACTATGTGTATTAGTCATTGATTAATTTATTTTTCTCTTAAGAATATATATGCATTGATTTACTTCATAGGTTTAAAACTTACATGTGGTATCAAAGAAATTTTTTGGCTTCAGGGGTGTGCATTTCTTGTTGAGGGTTTGTCTCGGTATTGATAGATCAAGTTTAGCTAGGGTCTGTGATAAAAATGGGTTCAATGGGAGCTTTGCAGTGGTGATTCGTGTGTTGAAAGAGAATGGAAAATGGTTCTAGAATCTATATTGAGAAGTTCAATTGTAAAAACTTTGAGCTATGGAATCTCAAGGTGGAGGACCTTCTTGTAGACAAAGAACAATGGATTGTTATGGATCCTGGTACACAAACTACTGGTACATAACCTGTTGGTACACAATTTGTTGGTACACAAACTATGTTAAGAACCAAATATCAATATAACATAGAAAAACCTCAAAAAAATTACGCAACACCTTGAAAAAGAGATAATTTCAGATAATAAGCCTCTTCAAGGGGGCAACCTCCTTTTACCCCACTTAAATGTTCAAGTACAAGATGATTCAAAATGAAAATGTTTCCTTGGTATATATAGGATACTAAGAGGTATAATAACAACTAATGGCCTAAAGTCAACATAAATAAAATAACATTACTAATATAATATGCCCCAATTAAGGGGTAATGAGCCAATATTAGGGCTTAACATGCCCCTCCCCTTGAGACAAGTGTTGTCTACAACGCTTGAGTAACTCTGGATGCTTTTGTATAAAAGACTCATCTTCCCAAGTGGAATCTTCAGCCGGTAGTTTCCTCCATTTAATGAGATACTTCGAAATGTATCTATTCCTCAGCTGGCGAATTCTTGTGTCAGTGATGGCTTCAGGCTC